>JAQMYG010000004.1:6398302-6418197 GCA_030014215.1 Clariallabes teugelsi
GGGGGAAGGCGACTTGAGACACACTTCACTCTAAGAATGAAGACCAGGCTGCGCGCGCGCTTGTTAGGTTTCAGACCTAAGTGCCCAAATTGTTAAGATTTAAGATGAATTAAAAGAAGAAGAGTTGCTTGATGTGTTCGCCTGTATGTCCACACGCTTTAAGAAATTTCCTCGCTGTGGGACGAATAAAGGTATATCTTATCTTACCAGCCGGCTGAGAGAAAATCACACATGAATGTCGCTAGACAGACAGAATATAGGAAACACATTAGCATTGTCCGGGTAGACAAAAGTGCTCCAAAAGGGACCCTACAAGCTGTCTGTCTGTATATTCATCTGGACACAGGCTATAGGAATTGTTACGGTAACATGATGTAAGGAATCAGGAAGAACAATGAAGTGGTTGTTTTATGTGTGTGAAGACGTGTGAATGTTCACATCATCACAAAATTTTACAAGTTTGTCGTGTTAAAGCATTTGGCAGAAAAAAAACATTGCATATTACAAATTTTATGTCTTTTAAAGGTACTTGGTAATATTCCCAGACTGGCACGATTGTCCACTCATGAATGTTGCACCTTCACAATAATATTGGTTTATGTCAGCCAGCTGAGAGGCAATTGATCTGTAAAAATGTTTTTTAAATTGATATATTTTTGCATTTGAGTTGTTAAAATGTTGCAGTTTCTCTATAATCTTACAGGTGGTGCACTCTTAACTATTCACACACTGGCAGGAAGCACAGCATCATGTGTGGTAGGGGGAAATTATTTGCTAAGTTTGATTAGAATTGTACCAAAATCAAAAAAAAAATCAGAATCAGGATATTTATAAAATTGTAATAATAAGAAAATCACAATACAAATCAGCACCTTAGGTATCGTGTTAATATCATTTCAGATAATCCTTGGTGATTCCCATCCCTTATATTTTGCTGCTTTCTCTAACTCTCTAACTGTTTGGCTTCCACTCTGCTGACTAGAGGACATCCTCAAAGTGGCGTCCAGTACATTTATTAGACAACTGGGATGGGAATCACCAGGGGCTTGTCAAGTCAAATTTGTCTGGGGCTTGCCTCAGTAGGTTGAGAAGGTTATATCTAGCTGTTCAATAAATAAGCACAGTAGTGGCCAAATGTATTACATTTTTAAAATAACGACAATCAACATTATACAAATAATTTCTTATTTTATACAATGAAATTGCTATACAACAATCAATGTATGATTAAGTATGAAGTGCATAATTCTTCAAAACCTGATGAACTCTCCTGGGCATAGAAGTATTTTTTCGTAGTTTTAGCCTTTTAGTGCAGAGGGGACACCCAGCTTCAGAAAGTAAAAGTCCTGCCACATACTTATTTCATTTATTAACTAAACCATTTGATTTGAATTAGCTTGTCACTGAAATAGGCTCAAACTAATTTGTGGAAATCACCTGTATCACAAGGTGAACTAACTTATAATACATGGCAAATGTTGTCTTAATTTTGTCAAAACTTTTGGTCAGAGAGAGAGAGAGAGAGAGTGAGAGACATTTGCTTATACCAGGATGGCACAGTTTCCTCACTACATAACAAGCATGACTAACGTCTCAATCTGTCCTTTTTCTTTTTTTCTGGCCCTACACTATGCTTTCTTTCTATGTTTCTTGTTACTTTCTTATTTATGTTCTTAAATCTACTGTTACTGCAGTTTTTTCCTTTACTGCTAAAATTACCCGACACCCTTTGCCAATACTGTTTCTTATTCTGGTCATGCCAGTGCAGCCTATTTTAACTGAAGTGGACTGAGGGAGAGAAAGAACCCTAACTTGACTAGCCAGTCACTTTACCTTGATTTTTCTTCTTGAAATAGCCCAAAAGAATAGACCGGTTTTTATAACCGGAGCTTTTCTTGACGTCTGGGTGTGCCTGTCTTCCAGCTTTGTGTCCGGTGCTGTTCGTCTGTCCCCCCCAACCCCCCTTCAGAAGCTGAGTACAAGTATAGTTCCACTCTGTAACTCTCAGTCTGCCTGATGCTTAGCTTTTAAACACTTCTACCTCAATATAAAAATATTTGATGCCTCAGCCCCAAATATGGACCAGTAACCACGCAGTATTGGCAAGTACATTAAAGGACATACTGTACCAGTGACTTTTCAATTGCAGTTTTTTTTCCCTTTCCATTTTAATTCATCCATCCATCTAGGATCTGTAGTCCAACTAGGGACCATAGAGGCCTCTGGTGACCACTGTATTTATTCCCATTTTTACAATCATGATAGTAAAATGACTGTGTCAACATTCACACTACCGACAATTTGGGAACGCCAATTAGCCTAGCATATCTTTGGACTGTGCGAGGATACCGGAGGTAAACCCTGGAGGTACCTCCAGCCCCTGGAGGTGCAAGGCGACACTGCTAACCTCTATTTTAATACCATGTATTATATCAGCCTAATTGTTCAGCGGACCACTGGTACTCCCGATGACCCGTGTAGTACATCATTACATGTGATCATCATATACAATCCAGGTATCATTCGTTCATTCGGTATAAAACCCCCTTTATTTTTGAATATTCATTTCCAAAACCAAAATGAAACAAATTTATAATTTCTCATTTTCCGAATTTTGTGCTCAAATTAAAAAAGGACAAAACAGATAAGAATTGCATTCCTTTTTTTTCCCATCAGACACGAATAGTGTGATCCAGTTTTTAGTTGTTTCTTCATGTGTTATTATTATTATTATTATTATTATTATTATTATTATTATTAACCTCATGTAGGCTAATGGTTTAGCACTCTTAAGGTCATGGTGCTATACTTTTTAATCATACCATGGATGACTGTATAATGGCATAAACGGGAAAACACTAAACCCAAAACCGATTACACCACTTTTTTCACGAAGCTAACAATGTAAGTAGACTTTAATTATACAATTTACCCAGTTTATGTTCAATCCGATTTTTAACACATTTCCCCTATCTTTCAGATAGACATTCTTACTGCTTTGTTGATTTAATAGCGAGATAATCTCCACTAGCCTAAATAAGTAAAGACGAACATTTTAATCTTGCTCTAAATGATACCAACAGAACGATAGGGGCCTCCGAGTGGCGCAGTGGTAAAGTGCTCGCCTAAGATGCCGTAACCTCTCGCAGCCGGAGGCCTAAAGATAGTTGATTGGCCGAGCTCTCTAAGAGGGGAGTGATGAGAGGTACTTCGTGTTCCCACATTAATCACGGCTCTACAGCCAATCAGGGGCGTCTGTGAGCTCACGCAAGCGGAAGGAGCGGATAGCGCTGTCCTCTGAGTGTGTTACTCCGCCCCCAACGGAAAAGATGCGGTCAGCTGGCGTCACGTGGTTCGGAGGAAACACGTGATAGTCTTCTGCCCTCCCGACTGAGTGGTAGTAGTAGCCTTAATGTGGGAGCCCTCTAGTGACGGGGAGGAATTAGACACGACTAAATTAGGGAAAAAATCGGGGGAAAAAACAACAAAAAAACAAAACAATAGCTGGACTTGCTGGAAGTGAGGAGAAGCCTAGTCAAGTGATTCAGTCAAAGGACTTATTCATAAGTACGTATTTTCATTGCAAAATGAATGTTTACATTGTTCTGGATAAAGACAATGGCCTGTTATTTTATTTCCTGATTCTATTTCTGATGACAATGAGACAGGCCTGAGTCAGGTTGTAAGAGACAGAGACCACTGTTATACTGTTAGAATAAAGCAACAGATCTATCAGTGTCTATTCACATAATGGGTAACATTACTGTATACGAGGAATCTGTAAATGTAAATGTAAACATATTGTAGGAAAAGTTTGCTGTTGTTCAGGTGGTGATTAGCAACTATATACCAGACAACAGATTAAGAGTACTTTTTACATTTTTACATATTTCTACTTTAGTTTATTTGATTGTAACAAAAGTACCACATACTGTAGATTTTATATTTTACATTTTTTTTATTGGTATTTGGTGCTTTTATTGTCTTTTTTTTTTTTTTAGGTCACAAAGCATTTCACTGCATATCATACTGTGTATGGTTGTGTATGTGATGAATAGATTTTTGAGTTAGATCATGTATGATGATGATTGCTGTGGATGTAGACCTGTTTTGACCAGTGCTGCCTCTTGTGTGTCCATGGCTTCATAAAAAGTCAGTATGGCATCATGACCATAAGAGTGTTAAACTGTTTAGAAGAAATGCCTTAAGGATAGCTGTATAATCTTATAATTTTGTTTCCCTGCTTTAATTTTTTTCCTGCGCCCCGAAGATTAGGCTGAATATGCGATGTGTTAAAGCTGGAATGTATTTTTGACAGAGAAATAGAGGAACTAAGATCTACATTTTAACTGCCATAAAAAAAACAGATATATCTCCAGGGCAGGTGATGTATCCATCACCTGGTGTGCCGGATAGCAAATATCTTTCAAGCTCAGGTTAAAAGGTCACCACCTCTAGTGACACTTGATGATTTTTAAGTGCTCCCTAGAAGGACATATGGAACTACCTTACATGTAGAGGTGGCATTGGTTTATTCTGAGGAAAACGTATTATTATTATATATATTCATTCATTTGGAGTGAGCACTTTGTCCTGATCTGGATCCTTGAGAATCACAGGAGCTGAACTCTAAGTGTTGCTTCATGATGGGCTCCCTGAATATTATCACTATACAATGTGTAAATAAATTTTCCAGGTGAATTACAACATTTTAGCCATGCCATTGATCTGGATTCTGAGCCTGGTTCTGGTTGAGCATGACACAATCCATCCAAGCAATAAAATAACACTGTATTCAGATTGCATTGCTGCATCACAGTTCTAGGTTCCTGATTTGATCCTGAGCTCAGCTTTTGGCCCTTAAGAGTTTAGTATGTTCCTTCTGTGTCCACTCAGTTCCTCAATTTGTCTTTAAACTATACTGGTGGATTGTCGACATAAATGTTTTCTAACATTTCTAATGTTATTTATCACTAAATTAAAAATTGTGATTGGTGAAAAATTCCTGTGGTATAAAAAGAATAAAAGACTGATATAAAATAATTAAACTTTGGGCTGCATCACATCACTCACTAATCCAACTGAAATCATTCTGATTAGAAAATTCAAGAGGTTTGCTGTTGTTTAGGTGGTGATTGGAAACTCCATACTCAAGGATAGTTGTATAATCTTACAATTGTGAGACCTTTTTTGTCACAATGTGTTCCCCCATTTTAAAAAAACCTTCCCAGTGCCCCTGCCAGGAATCTATGATTAGGCTGAAAACAAGAATATATGATGTGTTTAAGCTGGAATGTATTTTTGACAGAGAAATATAGGAACTAAGATCTCCGTAGGGGTTGCTCAGTGGATAAGGTGTTGGACTGCTGACTAGACGTTCCCCAGTTCGAGCTTTGATGCCGCTGGGCTGACACTGTTCTCATGGACGCTGAGTCCATAAGATGTGCGTTTACACACAAAATGCACGAAGCATTTAATCAGAATGCATCTTTTTTGACATGTGCAAAGTGGTCCTGTCCACTGTGAAGTGTTCAATCTGCTGGAAATTTAACAGAAGATGTGGAAAAAGATCCAACTTTGAGGTTAGGTTAGGCTTACCATCTTTTCTGATAAATCTCACCTTCTGCATTTTGAATAGTTATAAGAATTCAATCTCATCTATGATTGGTCAGATGTGTGAAATGGAGAGGCCAATCAGTGCACCTTCCTCAGCCTGAGATTTAGTGAAAAGGGAAACGTCTGAAGTGAACAGGTAGAGTTGTTTTTCACTGAGTTTACCGATCGGGAACGGAAGCAAAAGTTTTTTTTTCCTGGAAACTCATCACGTCACCTATTGTTACCCCCATGTGGGGCAAAAATGCAGAGAAAGAATATATGTGGATCACGTGTTTACATGGCTTATATTTACCCATTGAACGGATAATGAAAGGGTTAAACCACACCTCTCATTCTGATTGGGCCAGACTGAGTCAGACTTCCCACTGAGGTGTTTATATGATGCATTTATCTTCTGATTGAGCTATTATTCCCATTATTGGCTATTATTCCCATCTACTGCATCATGGATTATTTTCTGTAAAGCACAGCCAGGAATGATTTGTCTTTTACACATAGCGTTTACTTTAGACAATCAGTGAGTTGATGCCTTTTAGTCTGACCTTTAAATATAGTTCTCTCCCATTTTAAGTTTATCTGTGTATAAGATGCAGTACTGTGCAAATGTTTTGAGCCAACATTCATTCCTTCATAAATCCATAATCTTTAATAAAATGAAATGATGTGGAATAAATAAAAGAAATTTACAAAACAAATGTTTTACTGCAACAGGCTACAAAGACAGAATCTAAAAATTGGTTGTATGTTTATCGGACAGGGGTAGGCATTAGACTACTGATCGTAAGGTCCCAGGTTCAAACCCCAGCACAACCAGATCAGAGCAATGCCCTTAACCCTCAAAAAGATGTAACATGAGATCAAATGTAAGTCATTCTGGATTTAAGGACAAATGCCATAAATGTATGTAGCAACCTTATTTCCCCTCTCGTCTGTTCCAACCACTCAGAATTTAGAATCACCAGTAAGATTTTTTTCATACTTGAATAATTCATGGGTCACTGTGTGGCAAACAAAAAACATTCCTTTGAAACTGCTCAGGTACATGAACTGGACTGAAAATGAAAGACAAAAACTTGGCAAAAATGAGAGCAAAAAAAAAAAAAAAAGTCCTCTAGAAAGCCTGGAGAATTATTCCTCAAGACTACACTAAAAATACAAGAAAATCTGACTCGTTAGAAGAAAAAAAAAAAGATGAAGAAATGAGGGATGACTCAAGACTATTTGCACAGGGTTTTTACGTCAAAGGGTTTTCCCAACCTTTATGAGATCACTTACAGTTTACTGTTACACCCTACATTACTCAATAAATCTATAATAATTAAAGGAATCAGATAAAAAATAATCCATATCTGAGAGCATTATAAACCCAACTGTGCAGACTAATATAGATCTGAGAACCGCTGATTTCTTATACTGTTGATTTCTCGGAGTGCTGACCCACTCATCACTCATCAGGCTAAAATGCTTAAATATGTGACCAGAACAGCACAAGCAGTGACTCATCCTGCATCATCACAGACATCCTTTTGCTTGAATTAGTGTTTTGTACTCTTTCAAATGAGGGGGTAATGCATTCAGACTTGTCAGCGAGGTTTCAACATGGTTTCCTTTATCAAAAACACTGTCATACAAGGCATGTCCTTAGGTGTTTAAACAAAGGATAGAAAAAGACTATTTTTAAAAGGTGTTGTTTTTCTTATGCTTGCTTACATCTTTTCATTGAGAAGTTCCTGGTCTTTTAACACCTTTCAAATTCACATGATCAACTACACAGATATAATAATAATAATAATAATAATAATAATAATCAACACTGTTTGCTTTTTGTTTTGTAATTGCTTTAGAGAATCTTTCACATGTGCATAGCACTGCACCGTATTTGTGTTCATTCAGTTATTGAGATTCAGTTTACTGAAACATCAAGTGATGCTGTGTGCAGTTTTGTGGCAGTCCAGAACTCGAATCATAGGATGAACACAACACAGACATGGCCAGGCTCTTTCGTTACGTTTCATTTCATTTCATTTCATTTCATCCATGACAATGTGCCAGATTCACCCTCATAGCCATGAGCAAGAGATTTATAAATATGCCAACTTATTATTTGGGTACAATATTTTCTTGAAAGCATACAAGATCAGACTTTGAACTTCGAATTAATGAATACATTAAAAAAAAAAAAAAAATCAAAAATCCAAATGAAGAGGTCTTTTTAGTTCCTAAATAAAGTATATAGGTGCCACACACTGTCCAGTCATCATAGTAGTTCATTGCTTTAACAACTCAACAGCTCTTACATGCTCAAGATCTGTTATACCCTGATAGATATTACATCCATACTGAGACTGCCAGCTGCATACTGGGTACTGTCAGCCATCGATGAAGCTGTGTATCATTCTGTGCTTGAGTGGGATGTGTTTGTGCATCTGATAGGAAAGGAGAGGACAGGACAGAGAGAGAGAGAGAGAGAGAGAACAGCAGTGTTCTATGCAAATGGCTTATAAAAAAGTAGCACCCTCCACTTTGTGCAAATGTATCATCTGGATGAGAGGCAAGTGTGAGTCTCTTGAGTTACGTGGTAGGATTCTGGCGACAAATAGAGGTTGAAATTTATCTTGTGTTTAACATTATGATTAAATGGACCTTGTTATAGATCCTCTTTTGAAATGTTCAATTACGAGGGGCGTTCAAGTCAAACTCAGACTTTTGATTGTGCAAAATAACAAAACACAGTTATGAGAGAAAAAACTCCCTTTATTTCTCTATATAATCCTCTGCTACACTAATGCACTTATCCCAGCGTTTCACTAGTGCTTGGATACCATCAAGGTAGAAAGTTTGATCGGACTGCCTGCTTGGAGTGAGATTAGGACTGTATAGGGATGTAGCAATACCTTCCAGACAAGTTCCTGCAATGTGCAAGTGGTGTTGGTGAATGATTGTGTGTACAGTTCCCACAGACAGATGCGTCTCTTCCACAAGTTATGGCAAGTTATCCATTGATTTTCAAGGATCAGGCATTGTACCCGCTGAATGTTCATGAGAAAGATTGCAGTTTGCTCTGAGTCATCTCGGCTGGGATCGTCATTCCCGGACGTACGGTCTTTTGCACCATTCAAATGTTTTGCTGCAGCTAAGAGTCTCATCACCGTACTGTGCTTGAAGTCTCCTGTAAATGTCAATCAGTTTTACACCTTCATTCACCAGATATTTCATCACGAGTCCCAGTTTGACTTGAACGCCCCTTGTACTTTGGTTATTATAAAAAATATTGGATTTCATTTAAAGCGCATTACCGTGCTAGGTTTGGATCTTATCAAAGGCAGTCGTCAGGGCAGACTTAGTCCCCGGATGTTTTTACAGAATTATAAGAAAAGCCTTTTTACTCTCTGTTATCATATTTGAACTTGAAAGCTTGTATATTGGCTTGTTGGTATTTTCATGGCTCTTGTAATAATAATAATAATTTACAAAAACGTCATTTAGGCTCCTTGATGTTATTGTCACTTTTCCAAGCATCTTTCTTTTCAAAAGTGTACAGTCGTGTCAGTCCACATGTGCATCATAAACACGATTAGCATGATTGTAAGCCCTTAAGTAGCATAAACTTTTCACTCAACCAAAGCCTGTTTTATAACGAAATTTCCAATTACACAAAAAACAATCTATTAATCAAATAATTTTACAAATCGGCATTAAGTCATGACACCTTGTTAATCCATCCAAAACACAAAAAGGTAACAAAACTGCTGTCTACTCCCCATAGTATTTAAGTGCCTCTCTAATTGAAAATAAATACTCAATATACAATCTCACCTCACATTTATTCATAAATGACAAAAACCAATAAGTGGTATTTCAACTCATTTTCTAAGATTTACGAAAGGTTTTCTTTTCTGCAAATATTTTCGATCTAAGAAATCACAAGGAATACTATGGGGGAGATAGTAACTATGATTGGGCTTATGCTATTAATTAATATTTAACGTAACAAAGATAAAATATGCTAAAAGAAACACACACAGGGCATGAGACGCAAATTTCATTTGACACTCATACATTCTTTTGTTTGAATATATACGCCCATATATATCATATACATATAAAACTGACTGTATTCCTGAAAATACTCTTCTTTATCAAATTTAGATGGCGGCAGTACTATCTCAAGGCCACGCTTGTATTATGAAAGGTTATTTCAGGGTTTAAAGGTGCACTATGATGGATTGTTACACAGAACTATCACTATAAATCATTGAAAATTGGTGCTGCCTAACATTTTGCTGTTCTGTGCCTTCATTTCTTCATTTCCCTATCAGATGAGTTTATTTACTGTATGCTACAAACACATGAGCACGTTGTTACAAAAACCACAGACATTAAATGATAGATAATAGTCTAAACATCCATACAAAAATTTGCTCATATAATTGAGTATGGCCTTTTTGAAAAGAAAAAAAAAAAAAAAACTAAAGTTCGCTTTTTTGGAATTTGTATCCACATAGTGCACCTTTAAGGGGAGATTGTCACTTGTACACTTACAAGCCTCATCCAGTATGTTGTTGTATGAAATTCTACATTTCCTGCAAGGCATTTTTGACCAAAAGACTGTGAATAAATATCAGAAATTGTAAACCCTGGGCACTTGGAAGCATTGGCTTTAAAAGTTCGAAGTGTTTTGTTGTTGCTGCTGCTGCTGCCAACAGTGAATTACTGAGATCGTTACTTCTGCTCATTGTAATATAGCAGCCATGCCAGTCCAGTCTACTGACTAGATGGATCCATTCTGGGGCACATAGCCCATTAATGAACTCATTTTCAAGCACAAAACACCAGGTCTACAGACTACACACCAATTGTGACTAAATAGCGTAAAGGTCTTACGCTTTGGGATTGTGCTTCGATGTGTTTAATCAAGTGGATTAGTCATGAGGGAGGGACTGTGTGAGGCTAAGGAATCATTTAGCCAGTTTAGCCACTGGCCTGTAAGTAATTTGGCAAAGATTTTATTTAACTCTATTCTCTAGAATGTATTAAGCTCCTGAGCTCTCCAATAGCTGTTTGAGTGCACGCTCGATGTTCATCCGATGCCCTACCCGTGTCACCCCAAGTTCAGCTAAGTCATCCTTGGTGAGCGCAGGTAGATGTGCACCTTCAATTTCATGCTCTAAAAAGCGGGCACGATGCTCCCCTAGTCCCACACTCTCTAACCACTCGCCTACGTCATACTTGCTCCACAGTGCAAGAGGGCGTTGTCTGAAGGGCCGCAGGGCCAGGAGTGGGGCGCCCAGAACCGGTGAGGGGCATGGGGAGGCACAGGGTGAGGGGGAAGGGGATCGGCTGCGGGCACGAGCACTGGCACTCCGCATGACAAAGCGCACCTCCTTAGGCTCCTGTGGGAGGCTCAGGCTAGAGGACTTGAGGATGGTATGGTGGTGATGGTGGTGGTGGTGGGGACCAAATGCTCGCATTGGCCCCATAGGGTCACTTCGTTCTGGAGTAGCCCCTGGGCTGGGTGTCCTGCGGGTTACTGGGTAGCGGCTGCCAGGGCGGATGGTGAAAGTGGTGCCATAGTTCCTTTGTGAGATGGTGTGGAGCTCACCAAGGCTGCTGAAGAGTCTGACAGGTAGAAACAGGGGTTTTGGAGGGCAAGTTAAATAATGAAAATAAAATCCTCAAGTCACAGTGCAGGACAAAACATTATTTTTGACAGCATTATTTCTTTTATGTAGACAGTATACCGTTAGTGCTGAATAGATAAAGCTGAATAGTTAGTGTGCAGTTCTATTTATGGATTCCCATTTACACAAATAAATTCTGAAATTAGATTGAAGCTCAAACCTTCCTCAGGGTTTTACCGAAAGGTCTACTTGGCTGCAAACAAACAGTATACCTTATATTCAATATATACATCTAAGAAAGCTTAGAATTCATCAATATATGGCTTTAATATCATCTTACAGATGCCATGCATGATAATTGCAGCTATAAGTAATGATGCAATGATGAATTGTAGTGAAAGTTAGTTGGACAAAGAGGTGTCTTTTACCCACAGAGCTAAAAACCTACGATTTACTCTCTTCTCCATTCCCTTCACATCTGCAAGGACATATAGAAACATATAAGGGTATGTTATGTGCTTGGGTGAGGTGTGTAAACGAAACCTTTATAACACTAACAGCTGTGTGCAGTGGTGATGGTGTGTGTTGCTCAAACGTTGAGAAGACTTTGCTGTGGTACATGCAGGTGTGTGAACCATTTAGGCCAAGTGTCTGCAAGTAGTTGAGACTCACATGAGCTTCTTACCTGGCACCACCCACTGGTGACCTTCTGCCAGGATCAAGTACTCCCATGGGTGGTTCCTCCCCTAGAGAATGAGAATCTTTACTTAGTAACTCTGCCCCCATTGCAGCAGGCCTGCTATCATCAGATATGCCCACTTGAGCCCTGGGCTCCTCCCCCCAGAGTTTAGAACGTCTTTGGAACAGGTAGCGTGGGCGGACTGGGCCTGTGCTGGGTGGGTGTGGAAGCAGCTCACTGTCTGACGACTGTTTTAGCAGTGGGTCCCTGAGATGGGCGGGGCGGCCGCGGCCCACCCCGCAACGTGGCTTGCTGGCATGGGCAGAGTCTGTGCTCTCAGATGACAAAGTGGACATACTGGAGACTGTGGAGACAGTACTAGTGGTCTCCATGTGTGGGTCTTCAACACCAGAGTCCGCTGTGGAGTCACTTGCTTTGCCAGAAGAGATCTTTGCTATAGAGGGCCTTGTGGATGCCCCTGGAGAAATGCTGATAGTGACTTTGGGCGTTTCCTTTAATAAAAGGCCATTGGCAAAAGGTTGAGGGGGTGGGACTATGCCAATCTTGCGGAGCTCCTCCCTGGTTTCCTCATCGCTAGATGAGAGTAGTGCAGGGGGTAGGGTGACTGTGTAGGGCTCTGCTTCCTCCTCTGAGCTCATTGTCATACTCCGCCCTGCCAGGTTTGAGAGGGTTGGGGCAGGTGAAGGCATGGAAGGTGGAACTACTGGCTGGCTGTGATCTGTGTCAATCAGTGCTGGTTGGACAATCTGCATGGTTTGTGACACCATGGACTCCTCCAAACTTCGTCCAGACACAGGGCTGCCATTTGTCACCTGACTAGCAGTTTCTGTCGTGATGCTTACAGGCTCCTCCCTCCAGGAATCAGAAGGCGAAGCCTCAAGAGCAGCAGGTGGTGTAACTCCACCCTCTGTCTCTGGTCTCTCCACTGCTCTGCCCTGAGTGGGTGATGGTGAGGGAGTTGGTGTAGGAGTGGGTGTAGTACGACCACTGAGTGCACGTTCTCTTGCAGCCAAAGCAAGTGCTAACGGAGAGGAGGGGTCCAAAGGACGGCCAGTGAGAGGATGTATAAATGTGGAACCCCCTGGTGGCAGACCAGGAGAGAGCATGGGTGCAGGGGGTGGCAACTCAGCCAGCTCATCCACTGAGTGTGACTGGGATAGTAGGGGGGTGGTTTGGTGCTCAGTGGTGCTCCCCTCTACAGAAAGGAACACACTGGTCCTGCGACGAGCTCCTGGTGGTGTAATCCTAGCCCTCTCAGAAAGCACTTGCTGTTGGAACTGCTCTGCTCGGCTGCTGTGAGGGATCCGAGCTCCTCCTAGGGGAGAGAGATCCCTACCAGTACCCGCCTGGGCAGCTGTGCCGTCTTCTACTTGGCCTTGTTTGACCAATGGACTCTTCCTGCGCTGGGGCTTGGTAGGGGTATAGACTGCACTCAAGCGGCCCACGTTGGCATATGGGTTCTCCACAGCCTGGCCACGCCTACGACCACGCTCAGGAGGAGCTGCCCCAGAGGTAGGTGTTGCTGGCCTGGGAATGGGGGCGGGCTCTACTGGAAGGTGGGCGGTGTCCTGAAGAATAATCATAGAACGAGCCTTCCTCTGGCGGTCTGTCGTGACGGGACCATGAAGCTTGGGTTCTGCACCTGGCCGGAAGCTTGAACGGGATTGATTTGCGGCACGTGCTGGGGGCGGAGGAGGCAAGAAAGATGGGGGAGGACCTGATTCCAGGAAGTATGGTGTAGGAGGAGGAGGAGGTGCAGTTTGTGGAGGGGGTGGGATACTGTCTTGTCGGAAGCTGTCAGTCATTGAGGAGCTTCTTGGAAAGCGGTGCTCACCAATTAATGCAGATATTCTTTCATCTTCTGGCGCACCTGAACAAAATGAATCATGTTTGTTAGATGAAGCATGAATAAATTTAATGTGCTAGACAAGTAAAAAAAATTTAGCCTATAGGACATCTGCAAGAAGGCTGATTATATGATCATTTTCATATTTTTACCAAATGATTTGGTTCTGGTCATCCCATGCAGTTGTATGTGACTTTTATCCACACCAAGAGACACTCCAGGTGATATTTGCATTCCCTGCCTCTCCAACAGAGACTACACACACAGGCACACATAGAAAACAGCTTAATAATGTTTTAAATGTTTTAAATAAATATGAACAATGTTATGCATTTGTGTGTATTTTACACTAATCTCAGCCTGTGTGATGCGTCGGCTGGACGGTCTCTGTTTCACAGTGGCTGCTCTGGAGTCGGCATCTGGAGGCCGTTGCCTCATCACCACGACAGTCTCTTTTGGAGAACTCAACATCTCATCCAACTTCTCTGTGAGGATCACACAAACATATACTCAAAAAAAAAATCAAGACACTTCACATAACAGACACAACAAGCACTTCACAAAGCTTTATTCACACAACACACATTTAAGCACAAATGGAAATTGCCACTGCAAGCCACATATGCAATCCAAAATAAGGAATACAATGCCATACACATGTATGCAAATATACACTTGCTTTTTCACAATGTATACTGTACACAAACAATTTTACATCACATAGTACACCACAGTAAATACTCCATCACAATAACCACACCCCTCCATACTAAATCGGTCTCATAATGTTTTGCCTTACCTCCCCTTCTTCTCCTTGATGCTTGTAGGTAAGAATCAACATGCAGGGATGAATCAACATGAATCAATTGAAACTAATTAACTGAACATTGAAACTTGGTAATAATACTTGGTTTACTTCTTGCATCATATATTTATTATACTCTTGTCAAAGTTTGACAAGTAGTAATTTATCCTTCTAAAAAACATCAGTGTTATTTCACCATCAGTATTATATTACTTGAATGAAGCCAGTTAATTGAAATAAAGGCATTGAAATTAATTTGATATTTTTGGTCCTGGCCTTGCCCCTGTGAAACTACACCATAGCCGAATTTTGCATTTTATCATAACTAGAATGAGCTACAGATATCCTGAATCTCACTTACTTACTCACACATTGTCTATACCGCTTAATCCTGTATTCAGGGTTGCGTGGCGCCCAGAGCCTATCGCAGGGATGATATGAGGCGGGATACACCCTGGACTGGGTGCCAATCCATCGCAGGGCACACACACATACTCACTCACACACTATGGGCAATTTGGGAACGGCAATTAACCTAACCTACATGCCTTTGGACTGTGGGAGAAAACCAGAGTACCTGGAGGAAACCCACTAAGCATGGGGAGAACATGCAAACTCCATGCACACGGAGACGGGAATCGAACCCCGCCCTATCCTGAATCTTTAATATAAAAATAGAAGTAGGTTTAGTAGCTGTAATTAAGATAAAGGGGCTAAAGCCCAGACTGTCTGTGAGATTCACATGTAAAGCACATAAACCTCAAAGCATGTTCGGGAAATATGGGCAGATTCTAGTAAGAACTTATTGCCTATTATACATCAATGTCTAACCCACAAAAATGGTATAGTAGTATATTAAAATCTAACTATTCCAACAGGAAACCCAGTCATCAAATCATTACCTATACTGTACCGCTTATCCTGTGTAGGAGCATATCACAGCAATCATAGAGCTCAAGATGAGGTACATGCTGGATGGGGTCACGTTATAGGCCATTTGGAAACGCCAATCAACCTAGACCACATGTCTTTGATTTGTGGGAGGAAACCAGAGTACCAAGAGGAAACCCACCAAACACAGGGAGGACATGCAACCGCCATATGTACAAGATATTCAAACCCACAACCCTGGAAGCGGCTGTGATAAACACTAAGCTACCCAGGAATGTATTAAAATGTAATTATATTGAGAGATAACAATAATGTACCATAAACTCCTATTAAAATCCCACATTTAGGAGGTGTTCAGGCAATATAATGAGAATTTGCCATGAATCATATACATATATATAATTTTCTATATGATGGATGTATATATATATATAAGCCATCATTATGCCAAGCTTGTCTCCTCTTTATGTAGGCTAATTAGTTCAAATTGGCTCCTTTAAGTGCTTGGAGGTTTAGCAATGATGCTAATGGTTATGATTAAAAGTTCAAGACGCATTCCTTAGGCCTGTGTGTGTGTGTGTGTGTGTGTGTGTGTGTGTGTGTGTGTGTGTGTGTGTTTTACCCATCTCTTCCAGCTCTGCGGTCATGCTTTTGGAGCGCAGGGTTAGGCTCGTGCTCGGGTCTCTCTTGGGTGGTGGGGGAGCTGATGGGCATTCAAACAAGCGAACATATAGAGACAGAGTTTAACACACCACATTGGAATTCTAATGGTCTTATGGCATTTTTCCTGCATATGTATGTGGTGTATGGTGGTATCTGGATACACACCCTTTTTCCGAACAACCTCTCCGGTGTCAGGTTTCCGTGTCACTGAGACGACTTTCATAAGAAGACGACTCCCACCTTGCCGAATCAGGGAGACTACTTGTCGATGCCCCACTTTTACCACGCTGACCCCATTCACCTGATTCGCAGAAAGGGGTGAGTTTATTCACACATTTTACAAACGTATTCTCCGGGTTAAGTAAACAGCGCCTCACCTCGATCAGGAAGTCTCCAGTTCGTAGCCCCGCCCTCCATGCCACCCCATCCAGATCCACTGACTCCAGATATTGCAGCGCAGGAAACGCGGGAGTCGGTGTAAATTCTTCAATAGGAGTTTCAGCTGGTAGTAGAGAACCCACACGCACGCAAAACATATAACGGGCATGTGTGTTTATATGGAAGTATGTGTTCCCTGTGGGAGTAGCATACATTTACATTTATATTACCTTTAGCCCCTCGAAGAACAAAGCCAAATCCCTCACTGTCTCTCTTTTGCAGCGTAGCAGTTTTCTCTTCAATTACATAATCACTGAGGAGACACACATAAGTGGGAATGCATAAATTTTACAGCTTACATTTCATGAAAAAAAATGAATCACCCGTTGTGCTTCTTTTCTACATTAAGATGTGCTTACTTAGTGAGTAGAGATCCCTGAAATCAATCACGAGTCTAACATTCTCGTATCTTTAATGAAAATACTGTATTTGTGTTCTGTGTGTAACAACCTTTGTGTAACTGATCCGACAAGCATGTGTACAGGGAACAGGAGTGATCAAGCGTTACAGATGATATTTCCAATGTAATAAGTGTTTGCAGGCTGTACTGTGGTACATGTTCCAGACCAGGATATATAGAGACAGAAGAGGGAAGAGAAGTGGAATGAAAGAGTGTGTACCTGTAGGAGGTATAATTATCATAGGAGCCAACTGTGTAATGCCTAAAAAGCCTTTTGGTGCGATCTTCTCTTGTTTCTGCAAAACAAATCCATTTTAGGTATGACAACATAGAGAATATTTAAATATGATATGTGAATATGTTAAACAATTAATGCTTGGATTTAACCACATGTACTACTGGATATGCAACAGTGAAAGTAGGCCAGTACGATTCGGTACTGCGCACCACCTAAATATTCAGTGTCGGTACTTAGTACCGGAAAGAAGGGAGAGCAGCTGCCTGCCAAAACCCACATTCCAAACGATTCATGGAAACGCTTTTAGCAAGAAAGTAGCACATTATTTATAATTACATTATAACTAATTATATTGTCAATTAATTGTATTCAATTATAAATATAAGCAATTGTAAGCATACTGTAAATTTATAATTAATTGTATTTACATTATAAATAATTATATTGTCCGCATATTCATTATAATTACATGATAAGTCATTGCTTTCAAATTGCCTGTTGAACCGTTTGCATTGTGTTGTGTTTCAGTACCGTTGGTTAGCGTAAGCATGCTACCAGGTTCATGGCTCACCTCACCACCTTGTTCAAGGCTAACGCGAGCCTTAAAGCTAACTGGCATCTAACACAAGGCTGAATCCTGAATCCCAAATCCCTCTCTAACCCCTGATCAAGGGCACTACGTGTTGTGTGGAACACGGGATTCTACACGCTACATTGCACACAAGCTTTGCATTTTACACTATTTGGGATTCAACCCCAGATGCAGTTAGCTGAGGCTATTCTAAACTGGAGGAAGTGGAAATATTAAGATCAACTTTCTAGGTTTACACAACTGTCCACTTCCTCCACTGTTAATTCTCCTTGTTTTTTGTCTATATACAGTATAGTCCCGGTAAGAATTTACCCATAAATATTTTTACCCATAAATACAATTATCTGGGAAAATTCATCAGGTGTCACGTTTCTTAAATTCTGGCCAACAGCCGAAAATTATTATTTTTATTATTATATTTTTTCAAAGTTCACCTTAAGATGTCATAAAGGTAGACATATTATTACTGTCATATTTATGTTTTTTTCATTAATGTTATATTCAAATGTTTATATTATGTATATATATTTCATCAATATATACAGTAGTAGTTGATGTAAAACAGTGTGTTGGGGTCTATCAGAAGAATTGCAGTCAAATCTTTAGATCAAACTGTCTCTGTAGTCACTTTTAAAAGTAACTGGATTTCAAAATGCTAGAACGTCTTGTTGAGAAACATGCAACATTTTACCATGTGAAGGGATTTTCCACATTTTTAAATCCGTATATTTCTTAATGTACATTTCAAATGCTGAAAACCAGACGATATTTAAATCTAAATGTTTAACTAGTGTTAAAAAAGGTTTTGACTCTTTGGTAATCATAATTTGTCCAATTTCACTTAGAATTTTCTTAAAATAAACTGCTGAAGGTTGAGTGGTTGGAACAGATGAGAGGGGAAATGAAGCTGCTGCTGAGGTTATTACATAAATAACCAATTTTAAAATTGTATCTTTAGGCATTTTGAAGCCTGTCTCAAAAAAACATTTGTTCCAATTTATTTAATTTACTATAATTTGCTATAGTATATTATAGTTCTCACCTAGTCGTGGGTCGTACTGTCTCAGCTGAACCTCCTCTACACAGTGCGCAGGAAACCAACCGGTTCGTCCTTTGACTGAGCCTTCCCAGAATCCTCCTTCACCTATGCTCAGCACTGGGAGAGAAATTTGGTCATTAATTACAGCTTCACACATATGGTTCATTAAGGCTCAGATATTGCCACACTAAAGTCAATTAATTATATATAAATAATATATATAATAAATAAAAAAAAATATAATCCTAACTGTTTTTATGCAGCAGTACATTTTAGTATTACTGTTACAACCTTCTTTAAAATTCTGTACGTAGGTACAGATGCCCCTAGCATATTGTGAAACAGACTGACCTTTGACCCTCTCCCCGCGGTTGAGGGTGATCTCACCCTCACCCTGCGGAGTGTGTGAGCTGACAGCGATGAAGGTACGACCAGGCACTGCGCTGTAGAGCCTCCGCTTTGACCCTCGTGATACAGCAGGAGGACTGGGATCCCTCTGCACAGGACTGCCAGGGCTAGAACATATATGCAAATATACACACAGCACATCAGCACATCAGAACCGTAACGTTTTAGGTTACACAAACACCCCAACAGATGTGTGAGTGAAGTCAGGAACTGCATTGCAGGAATAGATTTTTAAGGGATGAAGTGTGAAACCATGAATATCCTTAAATCCAGGCTTGGAACAATGAAATGATGGTGAAGTGGGAATAAATGTGATTATATAATACATGCTGTTAAAGTAGTTATGTGGGTTGTTTTTCTGCATGTTGGCACATTTGAAAGAAACAAATCTGCACCTGATTAAATGGTGCACAAAAGCCTGAGTCCACTGAATCAACTCCGTCCTCTCTGTTAAAACTACTGTACACACTCAGACTTATCGGGGAGTGAAGTGTATTTCGGGGGCAGAAATAAAAAAACTACCGAGATCCATAATATGGTGATATTGTGAATCATACTGTAGAAATCTTATTATTAATTACATTGTGAGAATACATGTACTGTATGTGAAACATGAACCCAGGGTCAGGATTGAACCA
>JAQMYG010000004.1:6475074-6497545 GCA_030014215.1 Clariallabes teugelsi
ACTTTTTTGGAATGTGTAGCTCTCATGAAATCCAAAATGAGCCAATATTTGGCATGACATTTCAAAATGTCTCACTTACAACATTTGATATGTTATCTATATTCTTTTCTGAATAAAATATTGAAATTTGAAACTTTTTTTTATTCACAATTTGTACAGTGTCCCAACTTTTTTGGAATTGGGTTTGTATTACGCAGGTAGAAAAGGGACGCATGCTGTACCTCTCCTGTAACTTCATCAATGAGGGAGATATGTGTCGGACTGTCCAACTCAAGAGCAACCTGGAATTAGACATTTTCAAAACGTAGGCATGTCTGTGAATTAAATATATTTAATTCAATTAAAAAAAAAAACAGCATCTATAAAACTATTACTTACAATGCGGTCTTCCCAGAAGGCATATTTCGGATTGTTGAGGAGAAGCTCCTTCGTGACAAACGAGCAGTACAACTTTACAGTTAAACTACGACAACAAAAAGATGGGATATTAATTCAGTAAAGATTAAAACATTTAGTGTGCTATTATACAAAAATAACCCATAACTACGCGGTGTGAGGTCGCCTGACGCAAAGCTGACTTACTAAAGTAGATTTGACAACAGGAACAATTTGAATTTATTGAAGAATGACATGTGCTTTTTAATCATTTAAGATTACATGTGTTCTCTCACTAGCGTCTCTTTTTTTCTGATCCTTTTTTAGATTTAATTTGCAAAGACATTGAAACAATAAGTAGAATTCAAAGCCAAGGGTCATTTCACCACCACCACCACCACCACCAAGTCTACTGAAGAAGCCACTGAAGAAAAACGATAAACGGAAACACTTATCTGTCGGGATTTTATGTATTCATTTTTTTGGGTTGTGGAACGAATAATTTGTATTTCCATTATTTCTTATAGGGAAATTAAATTTGGTTTATGAGTGTTTTGGAATACGAGCTTCCGGAACGAATTATGCTCATAATCCGAGGTTCCACTGTATATATAAAAGAGTGTGTTGAAATGATTGCGACTCTGCTGCAAAGGTTGCGATGGACTTTTACAATTGATTTACAGGATTTTAACAATATAAGTCTATGGGCGAAACTGCAATGTCTGTTGTTGTTAATAATAATAATAATAATAATAATAATATCATCATTATTATTTATACCTTGTTTATTCCCCTTATGTACAGTATCGAGACTTTTCGGAGACACCCTTTAGAAAGCTGAAACATGTCACTGATCATACACTTCTCTTTATTAAACACAGCTTCTGATCAATCAGAATCAAAACTTCAACATGTGATTTAATAAACAATAAACAATAAACAGTCATGTGATGTGTGCAGTGATGGAGCTCCTTACCTAAACTTTAATTTTCTTTTCAGTAAAGGTCCTTTCAGTCCTTTCATATGATCTGTAAACACACTCTCAGGTTACACTTTGACTCTGCAAACAAACACAAGCCACAATACACACAAGGAGGCGTTTTAATGAAATCTCACCTTTATGGCAGTGAGACAGAAAATAAGCCCTGGCGTGGAGATTCTCTCTGTCGAATCTGTCGATGGAAATCGCTGGATATTCCTTCATCCGTCCAGGGAAGGAGCTCATTCTGACTTTCTCACATCAATGCTAGCTTAGATAATATAAAAACCCCCGAGCTACATTAAACTGAGAAATAAGACTCTGACTCTACATCACGCACACTCGTAGACCTCTTCAAATTCAAACCCCGAAACACAAACACACGCCATACCAGGAAACCAGGAAACCAGGGTTGCCAGATACGCAGCACAAAAATCACCACATTATCCAAACTACATAGAGCTCCATACACCTGTTTAACTCTAAAGTTCCCAATTCCCATTACTGCAAAATGATTATGATTATCCATATAAATAAAATAAAGTCTGTACATTGGTAAGATCTCGTTCTTTCAATGATATCTTTACGTTTCATACATTGGATAACCTGAAACCAGTCTATTTAATGAGTACTCAGGTATTTGCCTGAGGTTAAACCTGCACTATAAATGAAATCAAAGCGTACTGCGCATGCGTTAAACTGTGGGTGCGTCTTAAATCAACTGCTGGACAGAATTAAAATAAAACCTTTGCAGTTCTTTGATTTCTACCTGAAGTTTCACCTGCACCATAAGTAAAATTAAAATGTTGAATAAAAGCGGTTATGAACAGTTATATGCCAGATTTAATAACCTACTTTAAAATAAGCTAGATGCTTACTCAATGTAAACAAACACCTGCACTAATAGATATTAATTAGGAAAATCTAAACTGAATATTTTACTAGGATTTCTTAAGTGAACTTAAATAACCTGGAGTCGTTTCAAGTTAAAACGTAATTTTTATCCAATCTACTTTCTTGATTTATCATCTGTGATTCTCTGTCTGATTACCGAACAGAGGTTGCCGATGATGACAAAGAAATTATTAAGTATTAATAATAAGAAAGTATCTATCTATCTATCTATCTATCTGTCTATCTAACAGAGGTTTTCGTATCTATTTACAGTGCCATGAAAAAGTATACATATGTCATCAAACAAAATTTAATTTCTTTGTATTAATAAGTTAGAGAGTTTTGCTGTACAGAAAGGCAGACACGTACATGTGGGCCTCAAGCAGAAATATTATCACTGATTATAGTACAGCTCATCAGCTATAACCTTTGAACTTTTTTTTTATTTTTTATTTTTTTTTTTACAAATTCTTAGCCGGTCAACGACGGGTCCTTAGTAATAATAATAATTATTATAATAATAATAAAATGTATTATTATTATTATTATTATTATTATTATATAAATCACATCATATATTTTGTTATCACAAGACTATTGGGTTATTTTGATTTGTTTGTTTTATAGAAAAAGCTTTGACAGAATTCTATTAACAGTTTTAAAAGGTGTATGGAGTCTTCAGACACCTGGCAACATTACGGCACAGCGCCCTCTAGTGATGAAGAAAAAAAAACAGTAACAGCCAATTTACTGACGTTAACTATTACAAATGACGAACATACCGTCAAAATATGTATAAACATTTTCTAAATACATAAACACATTCTTATTTAAAACTATTAGAGTGGTAATACCAAACTTTTATTGTCCAATTAAAAAAAAAAGATTAAAAGGAAAAGGAAAAAAAACTCTGGGTTTAGTTACGGTTGGCCAACCAAATAATCCTGGACCAAGTTCCGGTGACAGCAGTGTTGCCGGGGAAACCATAAACAACACGCACTTCATTTTGAAGACTGGTAAATATCCTTTGCAAGATTCACTCTTTTAGAAATGAATAACAAAAATAATACAGAATTGATTAGCATTTATAAAGCTACAATAAAATAAAGCATCCATTAACTTTAGTAACGTAGATTAGTTAGTAGATTTAGTAACAAAGTAAGAGAAGTAAACTAATTAGGCTAGTTATATAACAGCTAGTTGTCTATCTAAAGTAGAAGTAGAAAAACAAACTGAATGATAACATGATGTAACATGGATCATCTGTCTGTATTTTTACAGTTTCAACAATCTGCAAAGAAAGAACCAAGAAGACTTCATATGTACATCAGCAAACTGTGTGTCATTAAGATAAGATAAGATAAGATAAGATAAGATTAGATAAGATAAGATTAGATAAGATAAGAGGGATGTCGTGTGCAGCTCTGCTGGATGGAAATGCTCAGCCCAGGTCTATGAGCCGAGCGAGGCAGTGGACTGATGAAGTGGAGAATCTCTACAGATTTCAGCAGGCGGGATACAGGGATGAGCGGGAGTACAGGCAAATTAAACAAGCCAAGGTAATGGGATTGCATTGTCTGGGGGGAAGTGTGTGCCTTGTACGTGGTTTACCCTAAGTGTTTACCCTGTGAATAACGTGTGGACATATCCTGTCTCAGGTCATTATTATCAAATAATAAAGACTTTACGTCTCCTTGGGTTTTATACAGATTACATAAACTGAGAATATTTCTTTTTTTTTTTCATTTAAAAGTATGCACTTCAAGCACGAGGCTGCACGCACAGTCACAGGGAGCACCGACCTTCATAAGTCAGTGTGCCAAAAGACATCGTCCTGTGTTTATCGGGAGCTGTGCAACTGGTGCTATTCTGTGTTTTACAACGTCTGCTACAGTATTTCTTCATGGACACCAAGTTAGAGAAAAGAGCAAACATTAAATTTTGCATGAATCTGGGCAAATCTGCCAAAGAGTCGGTCCACTTCAACAGCAGAAGAACATGGAGGGCCTGTGATGAAACTTGCGTGTATGGGTACGACCCTGAGTCTTCGCAGTGGAAGAGCTAATCATCTCCATGACTGAAAAAGGCGAGGCAGGTCTGCAGCTTGACCAAGTGCATGCCCATCATCTTTTTCGACATTCGCAGTATCGTGCATCAAGAATTTGTCCACAGGGGCCAGACCATCAACAGCCAACTCTACTGCCAGGTTTTAAGGCGTCTGAGGGAGGATGTACAGAGCTTGTAAATAGAGCTAATCTTGAAACCACCTCGTATATGTCTCATGTCTGTATGTCAAGTTTCAGTTCATTTTAGTGGCACGTTTCAGAAAGATTTTCGCTGAGACTGAGACGGCTAAAAGCACAACCTGTTTATTTTCTCTATTTTACAAAAACACAATGTTTTTTTTTCATTTTGTGAGTGTATTGTGTATTACACATAAGTATTACACATAAGTAATCATGACAGATGACTTTAAGTTGTTTTTGTTGTTATCAGGGAAAAAATGCAAGTTGTTCCACCAGTGGTTTTAGACCCCAGTGGGCTTTGCTTAAAATCATGTACACATTTTACATTAATTTCTCCAGTAAGCGCTTTATATTGGTTAGGGTGGATCTCCAGTTGAGTGGGATGCAGGAGCACATCTTGAATGGGACGGCAGTTCATCACATCCCACCGTTTACACCTCTGGATAATTTAGTGTTACTAATACACAAGAGAAAACTGAATACTCCAGAGGAAACCCATCATGGTCTGTTCTAATTATTGTTTCTAACTATTCATAATTTGTCGTTAAAGCGTGGCTCGTTCTGTGCTGTGTGCTGTTTCAGATTGACCGCTGGCCAGAGACAGGGTTTGTGAAGAAGCTGCAGCGACGAGACAACACATTTTATTACTACAGCAGGAATCGAGAATGTGACGACAGAGATGTACACAAAGTCAAGGTCTACGTGTACTGACATCACCGACCCGCTCTGGCACTTTATCTATGTCGCTTACTGTTTGTTTGTTATGTTTCTCTTACTGTCTTAATGTCTCAGTCTCTTACTGTTTGTGATTTTTAATGAAGACGGTGTTGCTGATAGATCATCATAATATTGTGCAGCTTGATAATGGAAAAGTTTAAACATAACAATGCAGAACAACTGCTATTATTATTCTTATTATTATATTTATTATTATTATTATTATTATTATAGCTGTTGTTGTTCTTATTATTAGGGCATCTCATTCTTTTGCATTTGCTTAATACTGTCTTTAGGACAAGGAAATTATTAACTGCTGTGTGTGAACGTTTGATTATTAAAGCAAAGTGTGTTCATGTGTTAAAAGCTTTATTTTATCATGATCATCTTTATCAGAAAAACAATCAGAAGATATTGTTATATGATTTTTATCCCAAAACAAACCAACTCAATAAATGTAAGATGTGGTCTGCAGTTAGTGTCACTTGAAATGAAGCTGTTTCGTGACCTCGGGCCCTTTTTACACTCGTGATGGAAATGTTTCATTCAAACACACTGACTTTTACTTAAATACAACTTTAAGCAAACTTACTGTTCTCTGATAAGCACAATAATCACGGTTTACAGTATATAACTAACATTAAGCAAAATATATCTATCTATCTATCTATCTATCTATCAGAGGTTTTCTTATCTATTTATTTATAGTACCATAAAAAAGTATACATATGTCATCAAACTAATTTTAATATTACACAAAGATAATCCGAGTAAATACGTGTAAAAAACAATGCGTTTTTAATTGATTTCATTCATTTAGGGGAAAAAAGCTGTCCTAACCTACCTGGCCCTATGTGAAAAAGTAATTTCCCCTTAAATCTAATAACTTGTTGTGCCGCCCTTGGCAGCAACAGCAACAAGATTTTGTGATAATTAGCAATGAGTCTTTCACATCGCTGTGGAGAAATTTTGGCTCATTTTCTTTGCAGAATTGTTTTAATTCAGCCACATTGAATGGTGTAACCTGTTTAAGGTGATGCCACAGCATCTCAATCAGACTTAAGACTGGACTTTGACTAGGCCACTCCAAAACCTTAATTTGCCTTAATGCAGAATTCATCATTCCATCAATTATGGCAAGTCGTCCAGGTCCTGAAGCTTTATAGCAGCACCAGACCGATCATCTTCCAAAAAAGTTAAACTTTTGTCTCATCAGTCCACAGAATATTTGCCCCACATTTTGGGGGCTAATGAAAGATATTTTTGAGAGCTGTGAGATGAGCCTTGTTCTTGATGGTCAGCAATGGCTTTCACCTTGGAACACTCCCCAGGATTACGTTTTTGCCCGGTCTCACTTATTGTTGAATCATGAACGCTGACCTTAACTGAGGCAAGTGAGGCCTTTAGGTCTTTAGTTGTTGTTCTGGGTTCTTTCATGAGCTCCTGGATGAGTCGTCGATGTGCTCTTGGAGTAATCTAGAATAACTCCTGGGAATGTTTGCGACAGTTCTCTTTAAGTAATTTCTTGATTCAACAGATCTGATAGTAACCAGTCCTGGTTGTGGCAAGTGAAATTTAACTGAGCTTTCCAAAAATTGCAGTTCATACATGATTTAGCGAGCGAGAAATTACTTTTTCCGCATAGAGCAAAGTGGGATTGTACAGCTTTCTTTCCTATAATAAATGAAATAATTAAAAAACTGCATTTTCTTTCTATCTATCTATCTATCTGTCTGTTTGGTTCTTTAGACCATTATTTTAGCTCTTAAAAACAGAGCGTGTTTCTTTAAGACTACGTCATATCCGGTTTCTTGGTGTTTTTCTTTCATACGTCTGGAGTAATATGCTGCACTTTACCCCCTGAGGATACCGAGGCTGTGCGGTGGTCTGACTTCATCAGAAAATAGGTTATTAAAAAGAATCTCTAAATCTGAGTAAGTACACGTTAAACACTTTGTTTAAATTATATTTCTTTATATTTAGCTCATTCACCTAGCTTATTAACGTTATGGAGTTTCGATGTGTTTGCAGACCATTTTTTCCCCCCTACCCGCATTCAAGAAGCCCCGCCTTCTGTGCTATGATTGGTTAGCGCTTCATTCTCACGCGCAGTTCAGTTTCAAGGCAGGCTTGGATGAGAGAGGAATCCTGACCAATCACAGCACAGGAGGCGGGTTTGTCGGAAAACGGATAGGGGAAAAACAACCTTTTTTAGATTTTTTTAGGAGGGGGATAATTTTTCTTTGCAAAACCAGATCTAAATAAATGGAATGATAGAAAGTGTAGTCTTGAGTAGTGTGACTTGCTGTCTGAGATCAGATAAGCTCTTATTCAAGGAAATAAAAATCAAACCACACCTCAAAGCAGTGGCATTGAGGAGATATGATATGATATGATATGAGGATAGACATATGATATAATATTTTGTGTAAATAAAACTTGGCTTGATCTTTACTTTTCTACAGGTCACAACTTTCAGTAAAATGTTATTCCACTTTGACGTTAAACAGTTCAGTCATAAATGAAAGACATTTCTGCCTCAGACGAAGAGGTAAGTTTAACTTTTTGTATGTTATAGATTATAATTTGTCGTAGTCTGCTGTGATTTAGTGTGCTTTACCCTTCCCACTCAAAACTGCATGAATATCTCTGACTTCTACATCCAGTACAAGTCAAAGAGAAAGTATTCGGTCAGGGTTTTACATTTACTGACTCAGATAAGCTGCTCACATGACATGCTTTTGTGGTTTTAAGATCCGCGCCGCAGGAGCTGAGCAGCACTGAGAATGTGCTCTTTGTTTTAGCCTTTAATAACCCTGTTTGTATTCAAGTGGAGATTTTCTTGAAAAATGTTTAACTACTAATCCTGATCTGATCATGCTGATTATTTAAGTTCTTACAGAGTTATTATCCAGTAAAAAGTAACTGTAATGTTGTAAATACTACGATGAGTGTGGCTTTATGTCACACAGCTTCATGTATTTTGAATAGTTTTGTACAAATATGAATTATGATCTATTCTTCCATAAGGCTGTTTAATATGATCGTTGGTATTTTTGTACCTACTTTAAATACGAGGGGCGTTCAAGTCAAACTGGGATTTAATTTCTTCATTAGAGAAGGAGTAAAACTGATTGACATTTACGGAAGCACAGTACATTGATGAGACTCTTAGTTTTGAATGGTGAAAACGTTTTACAGAAGGTAGCACGTACGTGAATGACGATCTGCAGCTAAGGCGGCTCGGATCCCACTGCAGTCGCTCTCGTGATCATTTAGCGAGTGGAATGTCAGATCCTTGAAAATCAGTGGATAACTTGTCGCCATTTGCAGAAGCCATCCATCTGTCTGAGAATTGTACACCAACACCACTTGCACATTATAGGAACTCGGCTGGGAGTTATTGCCATATTCCTCGTACAGTCCTGACCTCGCTCCGAGACATTTCCACATGTTTGGATCATGTCTGATCATGGCTCTGCATACTGAAAGAATTTTCTACCTTGATGGTATCCAAGCTAGTGAAACACTGGGATAAGTGCATTATTGTAGCAGGGGATTGTATATATAGAAATAAAGGCAGTTTTTAACTCTCATAACTGTATTCTGTTATTCTGTGCAATCAAAATTCCCGCTTTGACTTGAACGCCCCTTGTATTTTTATGTTGTCGATCAGTGTACATTATTTAACTTTTTCCAAAATTCTTTTTTTAAATTATTTTTGTAAATTCTGGACAAAAAAACATTCTGAACTTATAGTAACAGTTTGGCGTTTTGCAAAATGATAAATGGCTGTGCAGATCATTTATCAGGAGGAATACCCTTCCTGATGATACCCTTCACAAGTTTCATTTACAGATACATGGTCAAGCCTTAAAACCACAACTCAAGCATTTTAATTTAAATGTCTATAAATTTATGACTCAAGTCAATTTAATCTACACAGATCTTCATAGCTCCACCCCTTACTCTGTTTGACAGCTAGAACTTCCCCACCTCAATCCCAACTAAAATCTGTGGCAAGACCTTCAATGAGGTTTTGGGGAATTACATAAGCGAGATTTATAAAGTCATACAGGAAATGATTTCTTCAGGTTATTGCTGCTAAAGTTGGATCTACAAGCTATTAAATCATAATATTGCCCACATGTTTGATGTCAGAGTCATTCTTCTAAGAAATAAAACTGTAATTATTGTCATTTTGCTGTCTTGTATGTAAAATGAACCGTTCAATTCTGCAGCAAAGTCTGGAGGATTTTCCATTTTAACGGATGTCAAACGGTTAATTGTTCTTCAGAGAGCTCACTGCTAGGGATGCGCTACCGAAGGAGCATGTAGTTCCTGCCTTCACTCAGGAGGAGAAAGAGAGAAGGGACGCTGGGAGAGAAGAACATGGAAGACTTCTCCACACGGACTTATGGCACCAGTGTCCTGGACAACAGACCTCTGTTCGGGGAGACTTCGGCAAGGGTAGGAGGACCTTCAGTCTCTTCATAACCATTGCTTTAATTAGTCGAATATTTTTAAAATTCATTTAATTTGTAATGGATACAACCTCGCTGTAGGAGATGCATGATGCGAGATGTTCTGGCTCACATTTCTGTCTGTGATTTCCTTTCAGGATAGGATAATCAATTTAGTAACTGGTGGACTTGCATCTCTACTAGTGATAGTAAGCTAAGCTTTGAAGAATGATCTCATAGTTTATATTCACAAGTGATTAAACTTTGAGTCCTGACGTTTCCTTTCTTCACCCAGGTGACTATTATCAGCGCTTTCGTCTTCCCCTCACTGCCTCCAAAGCCACTGAACATTTTCTTTGCTGTCTGTATTTTGCTGATGTGTGGTTCAGTGCTGGTTCTGGTAAGTTAACAACACACGTTATATTACGAATACATACTGTACGTAAACATAAAACATCATTAAAATTCCTGATTTATTGTAATTTTTTTGTTTGCATATTTCTCAAAATGAAATAGCTGAGATCACCGAACAAATTTTTTATATAATGTAAAGACAACCAAAGTAAAGAAAAAAATTAAGTTTTTAAATGATGAATTTGTTTATTAAGGGTGAAAACGACCCTTCCTAAATTATTAATGAACTGCGATTAACCAAATTTTTTAGCAAACTAAGTTAAATTTCACTCCGTGATTACTGCCAGACCCGTTGAATCAAGAAATCAGTTAAATAGAACCTGTCTGATAAAGTGAACCATGACTCGCAAAAAACACTTAAATCCGATTGAGTGCTTGAAATCGCGGTTCGTGCTTGAATGCCCTCCAATGTGGCTGAATTAAAACCATTCTGCAAAGAAGGTTGGGCCAAAACTCCTCCACAGCGATGCGAAAGACTCATTGCAGGTTATCAGAAGCGCTTGACTGCAATGTGGCACAACCAGTTATAAGGTTTAGGGGGCAATTACTTTTTCACATACGGCAGGTAGGTTTGGATAACCTTTTTCCCTTAATAAATAAAATCATCATTTAAAAACTGTATTTTTTTTTTTTTGTCACATCACTGATTTTAGGAACGAGCAGATGTAATAAAGAAAGTAATTGTTCAAGATGTTTCAGCAGTGATAAAAACGCCTTTGTTGTCTCTTCACGTCTTATCAGATCAGATGGTACAGACAGGGTGACTTGGAGCCAAAATTTCGCAACCTGATCTACTACATGCTGTTTTCGGTTGTCCTGCTATGCATATGTGCCAACTTGTACTTCCACGACGTGGGACGTGACAAAAAGGCCAACGCCTTATCCTAGGACCACGAGGAACTTTGGTAGAAGTGAACATGTGACGGTTTCCTTTTGCTCCAGCCCCATGCACTTGTCCTCAGGGCCAGTAAGCCTCTGGAGGCCTTCCAAGTGGACCAACAGTATTATAGATGTTAATATATTGGTATTCTGTAGCACGGTGGATGTGTATGCAGATGTTTTTTTTTGCATCCTGAGTGCTGTATATTCCTGCATTGCTATATAAGCCAATGTAACTGTGAGACTGTTCTTGACTATAAGCCATGGTTATATGCTGCAGAAAGCATTTTATATTTGTATATTATACAATACGTAGGACAAACATTCCCGAATGAGATTGCTCGTGTTGCTGATGTAATCTCGAAGCTGAAGCACTTACCGAAACGGAGACGCAGACGGAGCCTGGCGGGGTGAGACGCTGTCCGGGTTTCTGCTCAGGTTCCTGCATCTCTACACACTGTCATTTCATATGACCAAGATTAATGATTGTCGAAATTTAATTTCTAATGTGCGTTTTACGTACGAAATAAATCCTTATTCCCGTGCTTCAGTGTGCTCGTGTTTTGTCATTTTTGTCAGTGTTTCTGTCTGCCTATCCAGGGTGTACCCCGCCTCATGTCCAAAATCTCCTGGGATACACTCAGCAATGTTATGGGGCAATAAGATGAAGTCAGCTGATGACCTGAATGTACAGAACGACCAGGTTTTCACATGAACCTGCCACCACATCGTGTGCTGTAACCAAAACTAACAGTGATCAAATGAAATCTTTATAGCATGTGACATTTTTTTGGCCAGGCAGCGTATATGAAGGCTTTTTTTTATTTTAGAAACATAAGTAATATATGTTACACAGTGAATAACATTTTGCTTATTCAATAAATAAACACAAGACCAAAACACTCACATAGAAAAGTAACAACTTTGATAAATTAACATCAGTCCAGACAAGTGGATGTTTGGTGTTTGGCTAACACTCTCTGATAACCCAACATGGAAACAGTGCAAATTTCATGAAATGTGAATGAGAACGCAGTACTCGGATGTATATTAAAATATTCATGTTACAGTGTAATGCTTTTTGTTTTCCCCCAACGGATGTCTAAAAACATGAGTTCACCTTGTCCATAATTGCAGTACGTGTACAAAACTCTACTAATATTCAGATATTATACAGATCCAAAGAAGTAAACATTATGTGTGTGTGTATATGTGTGTCGTCCTCATGATTCTTTCTCAGTAAGACTGGCTCAGTGCGTTTAAACTAGTCTGTTAAATCTAATGACGGGTTTGGCAAACTGTAGAAAACACGTTCACACACACGATTCTGACTCTCCCAGCGTACACCACATGGCCTTCACAATAATACTTCCCATCTACAGCAGGATGTACTGACAACGGTGGCTCGTTCACCTAAAACACCCAATGTTCTCTTGCATTAAATGCACAAAACTGACAGCGTGGTTACATGATGGCGTTCGCTCGTCAGTCTGAGCCTTCCTCCTGGTTCTGCAGGATGGGGTCTGGGGACGGAAACAGAAATACATCATTAAGAGACCCACAAATCCAGATTAAAGTAGAAACTGTAAGGAGACAGAAATGCATCCCGCTCAGGATCAGTTATGAAGTCTGACCGGTCAGTGTCCCGACGGGAAGGACGGAGTCAGTGGTGATGTCGCTGGTTGGGATGAAGCTGCTCGGTGATGGGACGATTAGCACCGCACCCTCGCCTATCACGCTGTTCACCGCTACCTCCTTTGAGTTCGAACTCTGTTAGAAGAGAGACGCAGGTACATGTGTATGAGGGGAAAAAGCTGAGGTCCTATATTTGCATTTTATTTATATTTAATAATAATAATAATAGTATTACAGGTGTTTATACTAAATAATTATAATTAGGCCCCAAGCACTATGACATCATTGCATTGCTCTGATAATGCTGATATTTTAATAGTGCTGATGTCATAATGTGCACAGACTACCCATTCTACACACACACACACACACACACACTACACAAAAGATGTCCGCCGAAACGCCTGCGCCACTACGATCGCCACCAACCCCAGACATCCAGCTGTGATGATGCATTAAGCGTATGCTGAAAAATGGCTCATGACGTCCTGAGTGACATCATATACAGTGACATCAGCATTTGGGCTTTTTAGATGTCTTGGTTTGTTCGAAAGGCACGCAGGTTCTGCGGTGCACCCGGGAGGTTATGGCACAGGTGCTTGGGCCCGCGCATCATTGTGTGCAACTATATTATTAGTATTAACAGACATTTTTATTATTTGCTGAAATTATCAAATTTTAAAGGTTATTTATTAATTTACAGAGCTGGAGATCAGTAACGACTGAACATTCTTACAGAATATTATCTGTTTATCATTGATCACTTAATAATGGAAACTGTTAATAAAGCTACAGCTTTTAGTAGAAAATATTAATACAATCTACATATTAATATAGTTTTAATATAAAACGGTATATAAAATTGTTAAAAAAAGAACACTTACTAAAACTACAACAAGTATTTTTTATTCAGTTTTTAGTTAGTTTATAGATTTTAATTGCTTTTATCGAACGCTCAAAGTTGGGTCAAACAGCATAATGGAAAGTTTTGTTTTGATACAAAACACATCCACAGCAATGACATGTTAATAGTGTAAGGGAATTAAAAAAATAAAAGGTAATTAGAAAATTCCAGCTGTTTAAATATTAGGCACATTCATTAACAAAAGAACACTTCGTAAACTACAATAAGTTCTTTAATAAAATTGCAAATACTATCCAAATTAGTTAGTATTTAGTTTTTAGTTATTTTATAGATTAACAGATGGATGAAATTACATAATCTAAATACGACATTCACAAAGAGAGACACGAACATTTTACTGATATCACGTTAAATGATTTCCAACTATACAACAGTTTAGATCCGACTACGCAATTTGATTGGATAAGAGGCATTACACGAATGCTGATATAGAATATAACAGCACTGGGATGTTAAACTCTCTCTCTCTCTCTCTCTCTCTACTGGGATCCAGTTAGTGAAACCAGAGCGTGAATATAAAACCTCATGTCAGATTTATTCAGTTGTGACCTTCATATAGACGGTCTGAGGTTCTATGCAGGTGAAGAATAATTGTACCTTATCCGTCGAGTCGTCCTGTACGATGTTCGAGCTCTGCTCGCTTGGCTCCTCCCCTTCCCTCGAGCACTCGGACGCCTCCTCAGCCTCCTCATTGGCCAGGTCCTGCTCCGACGTCAACCCTGATTGGTTAAGAGGGTCGGGAAGGTCTTCTGATGTCACTGTCTGGATTATGATCCCAGGATGAGACATCTGCACTGTAACATTGTCGCTCAGGCTGTCTCCCTGATCATCAAGTGTGAGAGGAAAGAGATGATTCATCGTTAGATATCCAGTCATTATTATAAAAACATTTGAGTGAGTAAAGAAATACTAACGCTGAGGCTGTGTAAAATGATCTGCTCTGGTGAGCTGGGTGATCCTGCAGCTGCGAGTGTAACAGTGGAGTTGGCTGAAAGTGTGAGCGGCAGGCTCTGATTCGTCCCCGTCTGGAGGAAATAGGTACCAGGGGTGCCGGTGGGCTGCAAGTGGAAGGACTGGAGAAAGGCAGAACAGAAAGTGAGGAGATAAACACACACCTTCATTAAAGCACAACAAATCAATAAATAATAATACTAACTAGAGAGGTACATTTTCTGAAGAAAATGAGAGTGGTGCTTGCTGTGGCAAAACTCGGGCCCGCCCATATCTCTATGACCATGGGATACACAGTGAGGATCAGTTTCAAAGCTTCTATGGAAATTACCATAGCAGGGAATGCAATTTGGTCACCATTTGCGCCCCAGGGGTACAACTTATACCCTCTTGTGGGGTATGTTCTGACACAGCTTGCAAACCTCTTCAAATGTGGTAAATTTAATACCTTTACAAAATTCTCACTCTGTCCTAGAATCCTAGCTTAAAACTTTTTCTCAATATTAAACCTATGGGATTTTTAGGGTGATACAATTTACCCTCCACCTCTTTACAAGAGTCATACCTCCCCATTCCCGAATGAGCCGCACAATTTGCCACCTCTTTCATGGGGGCAAATTGGGCGCCTCTTGTCCCCCAGGGTCAAAACCTATACCCTCTTGCAGGGTATGTTCCAACACAGCTTGAAAGCCTCTTAAAATGTGGTAAATTTGGTATTTCTACCAAATTCTAACTCTGCACTTCAATCCGTCAAAGTTGGTCTCAATATTAAGTCTATGGGATTTTTTGCGGCGATTAATTGCCCCCAATCCCGAATAAGCAGCACGATTTGACACCTCTTTCTCGGGTGTACGACAAACGATACTGTAGTAGTTATGCGCCAAAATCTGCATTATGTGTCAATGGGGCAAATTTGGGCACCTTTTCTGACCCAGGGGCAAAACTTATACACTCTTGCGGGGTATGTTCTAATACAGCATGCAAGCCTCTTCAAATGTGGTAAATGTGATACTTTTACGAAATTCTCACTCTGTGCCTCAATCCGTCAAAGTTGGTCTCAGTGTTACGTCAATGTTAAGTCTATGGGATTTTTTCCCCCCATTATATGTCAATGGAGCAAATTTGGGGACCTCTTGTGCCCCAGGGGTAAAACTTATACCCTTGTGCGGGATATGTTCTGACACAGGTTGCAAACCTCTTCAATTGTGGTAAATTTTACCTTTCTACAAAATTCTTGCTCTGCGCTAGAATCCATCAAAATTGGTCTCAATGTTAAGTCTATGGGATTTTTTTTTAGAAAAGTCATAGCAGCCCTCCGCGAATAATCCGCATGATTTGACACCTCATTTATGGGTCTACGACAAACAGTACGGGACTAGTTATGCGCCAAACTTTTGTACGGAAGAAGAATAAGAAAAAGAAAAAAATAATAAGCCTGTGAGATAATACTAGTAGTGCTTCGCTTCGCTAGCACCACTAATTCAAATAATTTGTCACATGTACCTTATAGCATAGTAAAAAGATTTGTTCAGAGCACAGGATCAACTAGGGTTAAGGGCCTTGCTCAAGGGCTCAACAGTGACAACTTGGGGCTTGAACCCCCGACCTTCCGATCAGAAACCCACAGCCATAATCAATTGAGCCCATAAAGCACAGACCTCAACGTTCTTAACATTATAAATATACTCCAACCCAGGATTCGCACCATTCTAATCAAAATTGTTTCGCCTTCCTCTGGGCAAACCATGAAACTGAGTCTAATGAGCTTCAGAGTAAAAGTCCAGGGTCGAAGGTTCGATTCCCGAATTTGAGTATGTGTGTGAAGATTGCATGTTCTATCCATGATTGCATGTTTTTACAGCAGATGTTCAGACCTGCACAGCAGTGACTGGGGAGACAGTAGCCTTGAACAGAAAGAAAGCACTGATAAGATAATATAACCGTAGTGTGGATTAGGGCTGAAACGATTCCTCGAGTAACCAGAGTAATTTGATTTAAAAAAATAATCGAGGCAAAATCTTCTGCCTCGAAGCTTTATTTAATTAATTTTAAAAGCTTGCGTTATGTTTTTGCGCAATTATTTGTTTGGTGTGACACAGCGCGCTTCCGGATGCAAGCCGCCAGTAAACACAGACAAAGAAGAAGCGCTTACGTCACCCACAAAGCAGAAGGAGACACAAACAGTTAGCGGTGTATTGATTTGAGGGAGCGTTCTGGTGCAGGCGGCAAAATGGAAGGGAGCGATAAAAATATAAAAAAATTATGTTATGTCTGAGCTGTAGATTTTAAGACTTTTAGTGCTGAAAGTTCAGTTGCATAACAGTGTTTTTGTATAATTATTTATTTAAAATAAAAGTAGATTTTTCTAAAAAGAAAACCAATTAATCTTTATTTCTCATATATTTTACATTGCTGTTTAATTAAGCAAAAGTTAATTTTTTCCGATTACTTTTTTTTTTTTTTTAGGCATTTAGCAGACGCTCTTATCCAGAGCGAACTGATCGATTACTCGATTAATCAAATACATTTTTGCTAGAATACTCGATTACTAAAATATTTGATAGCTACAGCCCTAGTGCGGATAATTTTTGACTCATTTAGTATATTACATCGTATAATGTAACAAAAATCTAATGAAAATGCAAGACCTGTTATTCAATAACTTAAGAATGCCATCAAAAATGTTACATTTTGAGAGACCACATGCGTCTCAGATTTGCATCATATCACTGATTATTTTCCTGTTACAGCATGATAGTTTATTTCAAGTTTTTTTTCTCTAGTTTCTCATTAGTTCTCATAAGCAAACCATGAACATCAGAATTAATAATAATTTTAAAAAGATGTTAACATTAAGATGTTTTTGGCAGTAGTGGCTCAATCGGTTAAAGTACGTGTGACAATTTATTGAATATTATTATTATTATTATGTTTTTACCATGAACAATACCATAAGAAAAGTTTGGACTTTTAAACTAGCAAAATTCTGAACAAAGATTTACAGAAGTGCTGTAAGTTATTAACATTTAGAAACATTGTGTATTTAATTGTTTTGAAAATTTATGTGGATTTCTTTTGTCATGAATTAAATAAACAGTAGTCAGTGTAGCATAATTTTACTTATGGTTTATTAGTGACACCTAATGCAGTAGAATAATGTTAGTTAAGGGAACGTTAATACAGTATAGACTGTAAATGATCAATTATTACTATTTTTAATCATTAATAACTCAGTAATAAGGTCTTTTTTATTTTATTTTCAGTCATATTTAGAAGTCTGTTCTTGTGACCCTAATGAGCACCGTTAATTCACTAATTAATTACAGCTTTCCTTAACAAACTACACCTGCAGAAAAGATTTCGGTGTAACCCTCAAACTCCCATAGGAATGTTCTTACTCACTGGCAGGAGCTCAAATGTCTGCAGCGCTCCAGAGTTCAGCGTAATCGTCCCGCTCTCAGAGCTCCCACTCGTACTGTCTGATGAAGCTACGCACAAGAGACACACACACTCAGCACACAGCTCTAAGCTACAGCGATGTAACTGCAGGGTCAAATACACCGTGTTACAGGACTACACTCACAGACGTGTGTGATCTGGACGGGGATCTGGACAGGGATCTGTAACGCAGTGACGGGGCTAGACGAGGCGTGAACGGAGCGCGAACCCACCACCACCACTTTATTCACTGTGGACGAGGGAGCTTCCATGACATCCTGCAGTCCTTTTAGCAAGACTGTACACACAGGAAAATAAACAACAACGCAACAATTATTATTGGTATTAAGGGTCTTGTTATGTTATCACTTCTATATGAAGATCTTAAACAGAGACGGGTATATTTATTGATATGACGTTTTCATTAATAGTTTTTGGAAGGAGTTTCCAGTGTCAGTGTTTTGTATCAGTATATATCAGAGTCAAAGCTGTTCTATTGCTCAAACTTTTTTTTTCTTTTTTTCTAATTAAATTCAAGAGAGAGGAAAGACAGACTATTTATAAATCCTATGACAGAAGTGATAACAGGAAGTAACTTTTTTTTTCTACTTTCTTAGTTTCTTTGCCAGTTTCAATGGCTATATTCATGGCAATGAGATATTTAAGATTATTTTTTCTAAGATCTTTAAAAATAAATTTGGATTTTTGTTCAGAGAGACAGAGTTTTTACATGATGAACATTTAGGTGAATTTTCTTTAGATAGTGAAAATTTGAGTGTAGCTTTTGAACGTCCTATCCTGCAACTTGTATAAATGACTTGACCCTAATGATTATTAAAATTAAACGTTTTGTTACAACCTCATGATTTATTTCATGTAATTTGTTATTTAAACAAAGATCCCATTTTGATTGCCTTTATTTTTGATGTACATATACATTTAAAATTGGTCTCAGATCTGTAAAAGGTATAAAGGAAACATTCAATTCTAAATGATAAAAATGATAATTTAATTTGGACTGTTAGTTGATGTGGTTTTATATTTTCTAATGCTTCAGGACATGATTTTGAGTACGTTATTATTAAGAAATTCTTTTGTGACAAGGATTCAATGAACTTCTAAGCCATTAGCATAGCATTTTCCTCTGCAGTAAAAATCTAAATTTGATCTGGCATGGGTAAACCCTGATGCGGTAGATTTGTTTTTTGTTGGAGATTCCATGGGGAAATTTAAGTCCACTTGAAGGTTCTCTAAATACGTGTTAATACACAAGCCAAGTGGACTGATATAGTTTGGTTTCTTTTCATAGATTATTGAATGCTGACTTGCTGGAGTTTCCTTATTTGTTCCAAGTTTAATTGTATATTATAATACCAACTTTAAACATCTATTTTCCAAGGAGGGTTAATTAACGTCCACATATAGACTTTGGATTGGTGATGTTCTATAGACTCCTAGTGCCAGTCGTATGCCTTGATAATGTACACTATCCAGAAGGCCAATATATGATTTCTTGCCTGAACCACAAATTATACTCCCATAAACAAGCTTTGATCTAATCAAAGTTCTAGATATATTAATGAGAGTTGAACCTATTTGGTTTCGGATAAAACCTTAAACATATACAGTATATGCCTTTGAAAACATTTTAAGTACAGTAATTTAATGTGCGGAATAAAAAACAGCTTGCTGTCCAAGGTGATACCAAGAAATTTGGTCTCTTATATAACTTTAATTGGAACTCCATCCATAAACAATTCTGGCTCATTATGTAATGACCAAAGCTGACAGAAATCCATGCAAGCGGTTTTCCTTTGTGAGAACTTAAGGCCATTCTGCATTAACCAAGACTGTATTTCATTTATCTTCTGTTGGATTTTCTGCTCAATAGTTTTCATATTCTTGCTTCTGCAGCAACTGCAGATATCATCTACATATAATCGAACAAAGAACATCAGAGCCAATGGTTTTTGCAATGCTATTAATTTAAATACTAAAAAGAGTTACATATAAAATTCTTTCTTGAGGTGCTCCAAGTTCTTGTTTATTCAGTTCCGATAAAGCGTTTGCAGTCTTCAACTGATGCGTTTTTTTTCAAAAGTCTTTGCTAATACTGTACGTTTGCATTTTTTTTTTTATGTCAAGATTGAATCATCATGTTTGACATGTTATATTTGTGGACCATTGATTTTTCCCTCTATTTTTTTCCTATCAGATTCCATATTTTACTTGATGGAGTATTAGCTGACTCTTTGGAGACAAATCTTCTCCATCTTTCTTTTTGTCTTTATTTATGGTTCTTCTTGCTTGTGCTCTCTTCATCTTAAGTTTGACAATATTTGTATGTTGATGGGAGCCTGAAGAAAAGCCTTTTTAAGACTTGAGTTCATTTTTTATTTCTTCTTCTTCATCATCATCATCACCATCTAGTTCCCTGGGATGGATGACACTTTACTGTAGTTCAGCATTGGATGTGGGGATGTCTTTACCTGTACTCCAGCTAACATGCTGGCATGTTACAGATATCCATTTTTTTTTTTTTAACATTCCACAAGAATTTGTCCAGTCCGTAATTTTTTCACTTCTTTTACCGTTCCAGCTGTTCCTGCAATGCCCATTTGTATAGAAAAAGGGGGAAAGCTTGGTGACTGAAAGATCTGGAGAGGAAGCTTCAGTGATGATAAATTTTGGCCATGTTTTAAGTTTTTCCTTTCATCATCTCTACTCCTCACCCACTTTGGTGCCCCCCAAAAAAAGAGCGATGCACAGCGCCATGGACCTCCAGTAGATTATGCATCAGGAATTTACAGTAGTGATGATATACCCAAGGAAAAATAAGCAACAAGTTGCTCAAATCACTTGACTGACGTCCAAAGTCTCCTGTGAGTCTGAACATTGAATACTCAGAGTATTCACAAACCATGCTTTGACCAGCTGATTGATTGGATCGAGCCATTCCAACCTCCTGCCTGAATGCTGGAATAATAGAAGTCGCAGCAAACCACATTTCTCAGAGACCAGGATCTGTTCCTCCACCGACACGGTCACAACTCTCGGCAAACGAGTGAGTGGTGGGAGTGATGAAGGGTTCTACCAAAAATACGAAGATGTGATAGTAGATAGATTTAAATGTGACCCTCATAAGGGAGGCTTAAGGGTTAATCTCTCTTGCCCAAGGAGAAGACCCTAGAATTAAGGAGGGAAGGAGCGTGCCACTGTTCCTTTCACAGGCTGCCATCACAAAGGTGGGTCCCATGTCCTGTACCTGGCAGGAAGTAACTATTTCCACATCATTCAGAAAACTATAAATGGATAAAAAGTAGAAAGTGCAGCAATTTTCCACCTATAAATAGTAATGATGGTGAATTCAGTTATATATCGTATTTCCTTTGTGTGACTTTATTTTTTTTACATGAATGTGCATTCGATGTGGTAAAATGTTGCTGTTCATCTGTAGTCCAACAGGTGGTGCTCTAAACTATTCACACGATAGCAGGAAGCATAGCATCCAGTGGGAGACATTTGTTAGATCCATCAAACAAAAACTGTTATACAGTAATACAGTATGTGTACTGGATACTGCTTTATTTTTTGCCTTACCAGGAAACTGAAGGTCTTTGTGATTGGCCACTTGTCTTTTAATGGTCCACCATTTGCTTCTGAGCCACTGAGGAGAGCGAACGCTGCTCCATCCCTCAGCCAAAATATCCCAGTTTATTTCGTTCTCATCTTCCACTGCCAGCTCAATGATCCTACACACAGCTTCAGTTATTATCCATCACTCGCTCCGACATACATCATTTATCTCTAAACATCCTTCATTACTCTCTTTCTCTCTCACACACACACGGACCTGCGGATGAGGTTGAGATCGTCCTCTTTGGTCCACTCTGTGCCTCCGCTCTGTTTCCAGTTCAGGTAGTTGAGCCATTTGGAGCGGCACTGTTTCTCCGAGCGTGTGCCAACCAGATCGGCCACGGACGCCCACGAAACGCCCTGAGTCACCACATCGCCGGCCTCGGTGCCCGTCAGCTCGTGCACCACTTCCGTCAACCTTCTCTCTTCTTCCTCTGTCCATTTACCTGAGCAACAGGGACACAACAATAATAATAATAAAAATATATACAATAATCTTCTTTGTCTTTCGGCTAATCCCTTTCACAGCGAATCATCTGCCACCATCTAACTCTATCCTCTGCATCCTCTTCTCTCACCCCAACTAGCTTCATGTCCTCTCTCACTGCATCCATAAATCTCCTCTTTATGCCTGGCAGTTCATCTGGTCTAGTTAATGGTTCGAACAAATATGTATCAGGACTTTTACTTTCTAAACTTTCCCCTCTGCACAAAAATGGCTATAACTCGGGAATTCTGAGGTAAAATCCTGTGGTAAATACAAACCGGATTCCAAAAAAGTTGGGACACTTAACAAATTGTGTACAACTGTGCATAATATCATCGGAAGATTCAGAGAATCAGGAACAATCTCTGTGCGTAAGGGTCAAGGGCGTAAAACCATACTGGATGCCCGTGATCTCCGGGCCCTTAAACGACA
>JAQMYG010000004.1:6498429-6511609 GCA_030014215.1 Clariallabes teugelsi
ATCTCCACATCATTGCATTCAGTTTTTATTCACAATTTGTTAAGTGTCCCAACTTTTTTGGAATCCGGTTTGTATCTGGACATGATCTTCAAGCAGTGAAGATTCAACTGAGTGACACCAGAGTACTGCAGACGTCTTTCTGACTCTCTATCCAGCCAGATCCAGCAGGATTTAAGGAATAAAGAACTTCATATTAAATACTGATTGTTATATAGCAATTAACTGCATAAAATAACTATTCTAACAATTGATTAAAATTATTCAACAATTTTGAGAATGTCATTAAAACATTTAATTTCACTTTTGAAGCACTGTGTATGAAGTGCACAAAACCGTTTTTTTTTTTGAGGTGTAGTGTTTGATGCTCGCTCTAACCCGTATGACACGTGTCCTTCATCAGCCTGCAGCGGTCCTTCACCGATGATGCGCTGCGTCCGAGAGCTGATCCGATGGTGGCCCAGTCGTTTCCGTGCTTCTGCCTGAGTCTGATCAAATAAACACCAACGTGGATTTAAAAACAAGCTCCTCGTTAAATCCTAATGCTTTACGCAGGCTGAGTGTAAGAAACACACACTCACTCTTTTAGCTTTTCGATTTCCTCTTGCGTGTATCTGGAAAGAATAAAAACACTCAGTATCGGTACAGACATGTGAGGGATGGATTTAGCATTAACCTAGCGTTCATCCCTACCGCGCGTCAGGGTACTCACTTGCCTACGTGGTTGCGATTGTCATACATGCGCAACACACGTCTGTAAACTGCGAACAGGGGGCGGTTCAAACCCCAGGCGATGCTACGGTAAAAATCCTTCCGCTCTTCTTTTGACATCTCGAAGATGATCTCGGAAGGGTCCTGAATCCCCCGGTTCTGTAGTCAGAGGAAACGTGAGACAGAAATATCACAAGATGTCCACTACATATGAACTGCAGATTATGATTCGTTTGTTTATTTAACCAGTTATGTTGCTCCGCGACTGGCGGAGTTGGCGACTGTAATTCCCAGGGGTGAAAGTAGTTTTAAATTCTTACTGGTACTGTGTAGCCAAAAGGTGAGGAGAATAAACCATGGAGGTAGTGAACAGTGCTCATATAAAACTCTCTCTTATAAAATTTATTTCCTATAAAGTTTCTCTTTATATTTCCACCTATTCAGATGTAGAATTATCTAATTATGTTAACTTCCAGATCCTGGGAATGAATCCGAAATAGCACTAAATGGAAAGCTAGTGCACTAGGGTGAACAATCACTTGTCCCACACACAAAGTAGTGCCCTTGGTGAGGTTTAGAGAAGGATTTGGGATACAGCCTTGTTTTTTTTTAATTTTTTAAATATAAATATCCTTTCTTTGGGGGGTGGGGGGGGGGGTTCCCGATTTTCTCCCTAATTTAGTCATGTCCAATTCCTCCCCGTCACTAGGGGGCTCCCACATTAAGGCTACTTCTACCACTCAGTCGGGAGGGCCGAAGACTATCACGTGTTTCCTCCGAACCACGTAACGCCAGCCGTCCGCATCTTTTTGAACTGCTCGCTCACGCACCGTTGGGGGCGGAGTAACACACTCGGAGGATAGCGCTATCCGCTTCTTCCGCATGTGTGAGCTCACAGACGCCCCTGATTGGCTGTAGAGCCGTGATTAATGTAGGAGCACTAAGTACCTCTCATCCCTCCCCTCTGAGAGAGCTCGGCCAATCAGCTCTCTCTAGACCTCCGGCTGCGAGAAGTTACAGCATCACCCCGGAATCGAACTAGCGATCTCCGGATGATAGGGCGAGCACTTTACCACTGCGCCACTCGGAGGCATACAGCCTTGTTTTAGAAGCTACTTTCACACATGCTGCGACGGACAGTAAGTGTAATTAAACACTGTAGAACACCTGGGACGAGGAGTGATACATACAGTTAAACATCCAGGTTCGGTTAGCGTCCATTACCAAGCCTCTCGTCCAATCAGATTACTCAGTCGGAACTAACTGTTGTATAATGATTTATACTGTACATCCGTAACAGATTCATGTTCTTAAACCAAGTGCGCTCACCTTGAGGTAGTTTTCAATGTTACTCATTAATATATCAATCTCCTCCTTCGACCACATCCCCTGTTTCCATTTGTGACCTAAACAAAAAGTGACAAAAAGTTGTAAATCCTGTATCCTGTTAGTAAGTGTCACTACGGTACAAGTTTTCTTTCCCCCTCCGTGCACCTTTGTTCACTAATGTGTTCTTGTCCTCTTTCGTCGTAAACCAGGCCTGGCTGACTGCCGTCACGTCAGAGGTTTTCCGTGAGGAGGATAACTTCTCATCCTGTTAACGTTACAGACACATCAAATACACGAAGTCTTCCGTGCTTAAGCAAGCCTGACCAAACTACAAGACTCAGGCTCAACATCCATGTATGAATACCTTCGACTGATCTGCGCTCTCCTGATCCAGATCGTCTTTCATTTCAGTAGCAGTCATCGTAACCTCGAAGCTCTCCTCACGCTCTGAAACTGATCGGTGAAGTGAAAGCATTAATACTGGCCGTAAAGCCTTAATTTGTGTCTGTTTTTTTTTTTTTAACTGCGAGGACTCACGTGGAAGTGCGACCATAGAGTAAGTGGACTGCGCGGAGGCGGGGTCGTCTGTCTCCTCACTGGACAATCGCAACCGTTTATGAACAGGTCCGAGTTCCTCGTCCGACCCCATCGGCCCGTCATCTGCGAAAACCATTTCAAAAGTCACGCTAAAGTATTAGACTTAACAGAGCTATCTTTTCTTTTTTTGAATTTTCCCCGATTTTCTCCTTAAAACTAATTAAGTCATATCCAATTTTTCCTCCATCACTAAATCTCTGGATCTCACATTAAGGCTACTACTACCAGTCAGGGGAGTTTTTTAGCTACTATTACGTGTTTCCTCTGAACCATGTGACGCCAGCCGACCGCATCTTTTCAAGCTGCTTGTTCACGCACAGTCAGGGGCGGCGTAACACACTCGGAGGACAGCGCTACCCTCTCCTTCTGCTTGCGTGAGCCCATGATTGGCTGTAGAGGCGTTATTAATGTGAGAGCGCTAAGTGCCTCCCATCCCACCCCGCGAAAAGAGCTCGACCAATCAGCTCTCTCTAGGCCCTCGGCTAGAGCGTGAGTAATATATATATATTTTAAAAAACAGACTATATTACACAATTTTATAGCTTACATTAAGTAAAGTCTTAACTGCAACCACTGCAAGGGCATAGTGCTATCCACTCCGCCACCGTATATATACTATAATTCTTTTTATATATATTAAAAAATTACCACTTACAATGAAAATCTTTAGCTTTATGTTTAACATGACTTTGTAATTATTGTAATTAAACTGTTTTTATAAATTAATTGTAAAATTTACTTAATATCTACAATATCCGCCAAAACACAGAAAAGCAAATTGTGACTCAGTTTATCATTAAACTGTTATACTGTAATATCATCACCCAGCCCTTCTCTTGAGATGAATCCTCACTTTTGAGTCAAATCAAGCATTAAAAAACTTTTCTTGAAAAAAAAAAAAAAAACATCCATTGGAAGTATGTGGTTTTAGAATATTTGAACATTTAAAAACGAAAGTAAATGCTTAATATCTTTAATATTTATTAATAAAGATTCTTTATTATTACTAGTTCTATATTTAATTGTAAGCAAATGTGCAACATTGACCGTGTTAGCTGTTTTGTACGTAATGGCAGATTTTCCTCGTGTCTAATCTCGTCTACTGAATCACGTGTTCAGACGACACTGATACATCTGATCTATCCACCCGTGGTGTCCATGTCAGCTCGAGTGGACACCGTCGTCAAAGCAAAAAGGGGACAAATGAAATACTAAGAAACTCTGAAATCCATTGTAAAGTTTTCACTTTTCACTCAAGTTGTAATCAGTTATATAATTATGCACTACTGCTGTCTGACTTCTGACACCAACCCAAAGTATCTCTGTGTTCATTCACATAAGCGCACACACACACACACACACGCGCGCGCACACACACACACACACACACACACACACACACACACACACACACACACACAGGCACGCACACAAACTGACCGTTCTGAGAGCAGTGCAGGATGATGGTACCGTCGGTGTCCTGTGTAAAAGTGACAGAACTGACAGAGTCCAAAGCCATGGTGCCGGAGACATCTCCTGCGTTCATGCTCAGCCTGAGAGACGGCAAGAAAAACAAACACTGGACTTTGAATACGATGCGGACCTGGAGTGACAGGAGACAGCAATGCTGGAGTGACATCAGATCGTATTTTATTCTCTGAACCCGTTACGTTCATGTACACAAGACAAATAGTCTTAAAGCACATCACCATCACGGTTGACTTTAACAGCAGATGGAAGTTACGGATCTGTTTCAGATATCAGGCAGGACTCAGAGCTCTGATGTGTTTTCATTTGGCTGAGGATTTTACTCAAAGTGATTTACAGCGGAGACTTTGAAACCATATTCCATTACTGTATATTGCTATTGCAAAAAAAAAAAAAATGAAATGGAGTAGATAAATCGCTGTCGCATTTACGCAGTCTATTCTACAAGTGGTGTATAAAACATTGAGGGGGAAAAAAGGGAAATAAGAAAAAAACAACACTTAAGAAGATAAAACATGCATTATTCTAGTAGATGTAAATAAAAATATATATTTAAAAATGTGTTTTAAGTCAAGACGCCACAGTGGCTTAGTGGTTAGCACTGTCGCCTTGCACCTCCAGGGTCCGGGTTTGATTCCCGCCTCGGGTCTGTGTGCATGGGGTTTTGCCCTGTGCTTGGTGGGTTTCCTCTGGTTACTCTGATTTCCTCCCACAGTGCAAAGACATGCAGGTTAAGCTAAGTGGAGTTCCCAAATTATCCGTAGTATGTGAATGAGTGTGTGTGTGTGTGTGTGTGTGTGTGTGTGTGTGTGTGTGTGGGAGCCCTGTGATAAATAGGCAACCTGACTCGCGTCCTAAGTCTCCTGGAATAGCACCACCCTGTATTCAGGATAATAAGCAGTATAGACGATGAGTGAGTCAGTGATTGATTTGAGTCAGTGAGGTGATAAAGGGATCGATTTCTCCCCTCAACTCTACTACATACTGTCAAAATTATTTTAAAAAACAGAATTTATAATGGACAGAAATTTACTAATTTAAAATTTTCCGCTGTTGATCTACTGTAGACTCATTAAAATTTGTTTATGGATAATAATAACAAACTAAATAAACTTTAGTACTACACTTTGACAAAAGTATGAGTGTGTTTGTGTATACGTCTGTGTGTGCGTGAGTGTTAACATTGTGATATAAATCTTTGTGCGTGTGCATCTTGAGAGAACTGTGTTAACATTTGTGATGTGTGTATTTACGTGTGTTTGTGTGTGTGTGTATGTGCGTGCGTGTACGAGTTTTAACATTTGTGATGTGTGCGTGTGTACAATAGGCCGCAGATGCTGTGTGGCATTATAATGTCACTCAATATAATGCCACACAGAAAGTTATTAATCATTTTTCGGTGTAAGTTTAAGACATTATCACGGCTGACCCGTTTGAGTTATCAAAAATTCCTCTGCAATTTTGCATCCTCAATGTCTTTAGATCACATCGGCCCGGTTTGGTGACGATCGTATAAATTCCCTAAGAGGAGTAGATCAAAATCCATCAGGTGCGTTTTTGTAAATGACCCAAAATAACCGGCCTCCTGTGGAGTTGAGCCCAGGACATGCAGTTGTTCGGCTCAATGAGCTCTAAATGTGTACCGAGTTTCCTGTGCCTACGTGAGAGTGTGTATGAGGTATGCAGCAAAATCTCGTGTAGGGGCCCCTGGGGGCCACGAAACTCTCGGGCATCCTAATGGCAGCAGATTCCAACCTGTATGACAATTTTCATGGGTTTTCGAGTATGTTAAGACACCCAAAAAGCCCAAAGGGTGGGGTGGGGAATATATATATACACACATATATATATATATATATATTTTTTTTTTAAATATATATATATTAATAATCCTTAGGCACACCCTATAGTGCTTGGGCCCTAATACAACTGTAATGACAACAGGTTCATAGATAAAGTTCACATCTTCAGTGCAAAGATTTTTTTCTAGGAAACATTTAGATGTTAGTGATGTGAATTAATGATCAGCTGCAACATTCATGAATCATTATTCTGGTTTTAATGAAGTGAAGTTGTAGTGATTGAGGAGCTCAGTGCCAGTGTGTCAGTAGGAGAGGATCAGTATGTGTGTGTGTGTGAGAGAGGATCAGTGTGTCAGTATCTGCAGGAGGAGAATAATGAAGCAGAGAAAAAGAAAAGCTCAGAGACGCCATGTTCGCTCTGAAACTCAGCGCTACACCGCCGGTGATTTTCCACCTGTGTTAATCCTCTCAGATTACGTTTCAGAAACACGCGACACGCGGCGCGAGCTCTCCGAGGTCCCATTAGAATGTTTGATTTTGCTACTTACTTCCTGTTTTGGGTCCGGGCACTTCGCAGGGACCAGGATGATCCAAATACCAGGATGGAGGAAAAAAGGAGCCTCTTTTCACAGACCGGAAACGACCCGTCGTCACTTCCGGTATAAACATCACCGATTTATCGGAAATTCGAACGTTGGGGATTCATAAAATAACTTCAAATATAATCGTTTTTATTTTATATTTATTATATAATTTATATATCTTTACATAAATCCATTTTAACAAATATACTTTTCACTCATGGCCGACCGGATTTTGTGTTTACATTTTTCAAACCTTATTTTAGAAACAGCACCACCTTGTGGCAATAGTGAGCAAAGCTTGCTAATAAATGATTACTGACAGTCGTTTATTTACCTGTACTTCCCATTATTTGTAATATATAATTCACATTTATAATAGTCTGATTTTTATTCTACTTGAAACAATATTATACATCATATACATACACTGTATGCAATATATTATACCTGTATACCTTAAACTATACACAATGCACCATTCATTCATTCATACACAATATACATTCCACCATACACTATGCACCATATACCATACATTATACACACTATACATCATATGCAATACACTACCCCTATATATTGTACACTACACACAATGCACCATACATCATACATCATACACTATACACAATGCACCATTTATCATACACTATACACTATACAATATACACCATAAACAATACACCATACATTTTACACTTAACACTATATATTATACACCATACATTATACACAATACATTGTACACCCTGCACTATACACTATACACAACAAACTATAAAGCATACACCAAACACTATACAGTACAGTACATTGTACATCCGGCAATATACACTATACACAACATATTTTACACCATATACCAAACACTCTACACTATACATTCTGTGCTATACACTTTGCACAACATTATATTATACAGCATACACCAAAAACTATAAAGTATACACCCTACACAATACATTACGCACCCTGTGCTATACACTATCCACAACAAACTATACAGCATGCACCAAACACCATGCATTATACACAATACAATACATATTATACAGCTTATAAAAAGCTATATAATTAAATTATTATTTGCCATTTTTCTTTGTCATTTCAACATGCCAAAATTTTAAAAATGTTTTCCACTGAACATAGTCAAACATGGCACACTCTAATATTTCATTGGACCGCCTTCAGCTTTGGTTAAACCATGAATTCACTGGCATTGTTTCTTGTGAGATCTTGTATTAGTAAAGGTAGAGTCTAACAACTCCAACAAGCCTTCTCCAGCAAATCCGAAAGACTTTCAGTGGGGTAAGGTCAAGATTTTGTGGTGGCCAATTCACATGTGCAAATGATTCCTCATGTTCCCAGAACCATCCCAGGAGACTTGCAGTATAGCACAAGGTGCACACAAGCACGCACTATGGGCAATTTGGAAACACAGATTAACCTAATCCTAATTAACCTAATCTGCATGTCGTGCGAGAAAACCGTAGTACCCGGAGGAAACCCACCAAGTACTGGAAGAACATGCAAACTCTATACACATAGACCCAAGGTGGGGATCGAATCCTTGACTCTGGAGGTGCAAGGCCACAGTACTAACTACTATGTCACTGTGTCACCTATGATGGTCATTATAGGAAAAACTTATAATACTACTATACTAGTCATTAAAGTGGTTGGAATTTATTTTGAAACCATGCAGCAGTATGGGAGTTCCAGTTTACCAAAGCACATTATTACTGTGTTATTATTCTTATTCTTGTTGTTGTTATTGTTGCTCCCTTCTCCTGCTATTATTATTATTAGTAGTAGTAGTAGTAGTAGGTGCTGCCACAATGGCTTAATGGTTAACATCGTTGCCTTGCTCCTTTAGGGTCTGGGTTTAATTCCAGCCTTGGGTCAGTTTGCTTGTTTTCTCCGTGCATGGTGGGTTTCCTCCGGGTGCTCCGGTTTCCTCCCACAGTCCAGAGAGGTGAAGATTATGTTAACTGGAATTCCCAAAGTTCTCGTTGTGTGTGTACCCTGTCTGGTGCCCTAAGTCTCCTGGGATATACAGGATAAAGTGATATAGATGATGAGAGAGTGAGTGAGTGAGTGAGTGAGTGGTAGTAGTAATACTTTTTCTAGCTATTGATTAAAACATGATTTTAGCAACTTATGTATACAGTATATATTAATTATTACTTGGATATTATTATTATTATTATTATTATTATTATTATTATTATTATTATCCCACAAAGATCGGACAGATCAGACATTAGTAATTGTAAAAAGGAGTCTGTCCTAGCTCTGCAGGACACACACACACACACACACACTGCTCAGTGTTGGGATCTCCGCCATTAGCAGCGCGCGACATTAGAATGAATGTGACGTCAGAGGCGCTGCCAGTCAAAGGCGCACGAGCGCAGCGAAGAGGAACAGCGACTCAAGCTGCGCGACCGCACACACACACAACACACACACACACACGGAGAGAGACAGCTGATGGCGTGTTAGTCGTCCCCGCTCTGTTTCTCCTTGGGAAGATGGAGAAAAGGACGAGATGCGCGACGTGGTGCGGACTCGCGCGCTGCGTGTCGGTGCTTTTCCTGTGCGCTCTCGCGCGGGCGCGCGCCTCCGCCAACCTGCCACCGTGCCGAGAGGTAAGAGGGGCAACAATGGACACCGAGTCCGTGCGCGCGCTTTATTTATTCGTTTGTTTATTTTTTTTCAGGAAATAGCATTTTGTCCGAGAAGAAATAAAACGCACATCTTTAATTGGGGAGTTGATTAAATAAGTGATTAAACCCATGGCCTTAATATAAATTAGGGTCAGCGCGAGCTTTGGATGGAATCAAAAATATGACGTATAATATCAAGCGTGTCGTCTCTTTTCTGAAGCATTACATCGTTATAGCACTTAGTAAATCACTGTTTATTTGCTTTCCTCTTGGTTTGTATATAATAAATAGCCTTTCCATCCTGTAGGCTGTACAAACCAAAGGTTCCTATAATATGATGACGCACCACGCAGCTGACCAATCAGATCAAAGCGCTCTGCTCCGCTGCTCCCTTTCATGTCTGTTCTGTTCAGATGAGATAAACAGACCAAACCTCCGTATCATGTTTATTCCTGATCTGATTTTAACAGTCCACAGTAGTGCAGAAGGACCTGTTAGTAAAAGCAGATCACACACACACACACACACACACACACACCTCCCGTGTCTGTTGTGTGTGTGATCTGGCTGGTGTCTTGGTATCTTTTCTGTCACACCTACAGGACAGGAATAGCTTCTCTTAGACACCAGGCTTGTCCACGCTTTAATTTCATGTTTCTCTCACCAGCACAAAGGCTTCGGAAAACTGTTAAACAGATTTCTATATATGACTCTGTCCTGAGGGTTTTGTTCATCAAACTATAATCCTGAAGGTTTTTAGTAACTCTTGCTTCTGCTTAGACCTTATGTGCACCAATCCATCGTAGTGCACACACTCACACATACAAACGCACAATCACACACTACGGAACGCCAATTAGTCCAATCCACATGTGGGAGGAAACCCACCAGGCACATGGAGAACATGCAAACTCCATACAAACAGACCCGTGGTAGGAATCGAACCCGGACACTGAATGTGCAAGGTAACCACTAAACCACTGTGCCACCTAGTCTGTTGGGTATTTTTCATTACTCCTGTGAGAAGAAATTGCTTTTGTGTGAAGAAAGTGTTTGTGTGGTACGACATGTTAATGCCACAAGGGGACATTATTGTTGGTAGTTACATTTGACATACGTATAAACTGTTTGGTTTAAGAGGGGGCGGCAAGGTGGATTAGTACCTCATCTTGCGCCTCCAGGGCCCGGGTTCGATTCCTGGTCAGGTTCAATTCCTGCCTCTGTGTGCCTCTGCTTTCGTCTGGCGTTCCCAAATTGCCCAAAGCGTGTGTGTGTATGTGTGTGTGCCCTGCAATGGATTGGCACCCCGTCCAGGGTGTACCCTGCCTTGTGCCCTAAGTCTCTTGGGATAGGCTCCATGCTCCCCCGTGACCCTGGATTAAGCTGTATAGACGATGAGGATTGCCCAAAATGTTAAGTTTTATTTCTTGCTGTATCCGTCGTACTTCAATACACTTACTGGCTGAGCCTGAACTGGGAGAGATGGACAATCACACATGCCCTGAAGATCTCTGTTTATTATCAGCAAAGAGAGCGTATTTCAGCTTTTGCCCAGGTGTCCTGTGTCACTTATATTATGGTCACAGAGGCGTGGGAAGCTTCACATCATATTACAGAACCTTACATAAACATTATGGATAACGGTCACGTTTCACAGTGACCCCGTAAAAAGCGAAACCTCAAGAGCTTCTTTTCTCATTCAGTATTTTTCCACTTGCATGCTAATCAGAAATCAGGAGCAGAATAAATAGAGACAGTGTCCCAGAATGCAGTGCATCTGTATGACACAGCAGCACAGAGTTACGACAGAGACTTGGCCCAGCTTGTTAGTGATCGCTGGACTGATGGGAGTGATGGTGTTATTGATAGTGTTAGCATGAGAAGGTGAGAGCTTGATAGAATACTTTGTACTAAAGCTCTGCTGTAGTGATCACTTTAGGTAGAAATGAAATGGAGCAAAGTGTTAGGGTTAGTCAAACAGCATTGTGGGTAAGTTAAAGTAAACATGAACTAACTTGACAGTGGAAGAAGTGTAGAAGGACTGAATAAATTAAATAAAACATTTTAGTTGTAAAGATTAATATTGCGTTGCACTGGCATCTTTATTATACCCAAAATGATGGCGTGCTATGATTAATGTGTCTATCCCCATGCCCTTTTACATAAACCAAAATTACAGGAGCTTTGCTTTACTGTGCTCTCATTCTAGTTTTACACACACACACTCATGGATGGGGGCTGGTGTAACAGCAGCAGGTGCACTGCTGAGTTAAGTGCCTCCATCTTTTCAGTGTTATAATAGCGTGCTGTAACTGAGCACTCCCTGGAGAGCAGCACCTGCCTCGGAGTCAAATAAACTGTGTAGCTCTTTAGAAAACCATTAACAGACATATTACAGTTTCGTTTAGTTATACACTGACACACATTGTACACTTTGCCTAAAATCATTTGCTAGGAATAATAATAAAAAGAAGAATTTTTTATCCTCAGACTTCTGTTTTCTTTTCACACAGACATTACGATCATCTGGTTATCGCAAGACATTTCATTTTAAACTTTTGGGTTCACGGATTATGAAACGAATGAGGTGGCCGTGCATCGAAGATTACAATCAATGCTTTTCTTCCACCAGGGTGATCTTTAAAGTATAATTTGCGTACCTCAGTGAAATTTCAAAGAAAGTCCGGTTTCAGTATGCATAATGCATAGAACTTGCATGAGCTACAAATCAGGCTAAAAATATATAGAGCTTAACATGCATGCACACGTGATCGATCTGCATCTTGAGGTCTTGGAGTTAAAACGTTCCGTGCGATTGAAGATAAAAGAGGAGAACAGGAGCTTACGGACCCCGGTGAGGCGAGTCCATCAGGTGTGTCAGTGGGCTTTTGTTTGGAAGTGCTTTTGAGGCCTTGAACAGCAGGAGAAGGTATTTTCAGTGTGTGCTTTAGATGAGAGAACACTGATTAGCATGACAGAGCGCACAGGCTTATCTGTCTGTCTCCACACACACAGAGAGAGAGAGAGAGAGAGAGAGAGATGTTTATGGCAGCCAGGCCGTCTGTCACCTCATTATTTTGGACTGTTATCAGTATATTCCAGGCTCCAATTCATTACTATTCACACACTGCTGGACAGAAGTAAGCGACTGTCATGACAACAGTCACGCGGCTCCCTGTTGTCTCCCCGGCAACTACAGTATTCCGGAAACCGCTCATGTCTATCACAAAGTACATGTCTGTGTAGAATTCTCAGTCGCACTTTAATAAATCATAAGTACTGTCAAAAGAGTTTCATATTGTACACGGGTTGCTAACTATATAAATAAAAGAAAGGTTTTGTCCACCGCACGTGAAAAATTATTTCCCGACTGAGAAAATGCACGTGAACGTAAGTCGGAAAGCTCTAATATTACTGTATAATCCAACTAATGTTTGTAGTGATGTGAGTGTGTATGATATGAGTGCCAGCCGCATGAATGCCACGCGTGAAGGCAGTCATTACACTTGCTCTGGCGGCAGCTTGCTAAGCTAAACACGCTTAAATTAAAATGCCTAAGGCTAAATGTTCTAATGTGTGGCTGTATTTCACAACAAAGGATTCCAACACCATGGCATGCAACAAATGTCTTTCGACGATTGCATGTAAAGGTGGAAACACACCAAACCTAATGAAACATGTGAGGACACACAGGATGAAGTTAAAAGCAGAGGGATGCAGCGTGTTTAACAGTTTGTGGACATCAGCTGGCAGTGTGTGTCGTCCCCGACCCCAGTCAGAGCAACACTTGTGAAGTCAGGAGAGGTGTCATGTTTTAACAGATAAAGCAAATACCGTCATATTTCTGCAGAAGAATTGCTGAAACTTGATGTATGTCAGAATCAGAATCAGAAAGAGTTTTATTGCCAAGTACGCTTGCACGTACAAAATAAGTTACATAAATATCTGAAATCTGTGGTATTGTACAGTATATTGCACAGTGGTATTGTACACAATATTGCAC
>JAQMYG010000004.1:6519344-6556976 GCA_030014215.1 Clariallabes teugelsi
GGGTGTACCCTGCCTTGTGCCCTAAGCCTCCTGGGATAGGCTCCAGGTCCCTCGCGACCCTGAATACAGGATAAAGCCGTATAGAAGATGAGTGAGTGAGTGGCTGCTGTTACAGCAGTTAACTAATCAGAGACCGGGTTTTGTTCTGGGACTTGTGTTGAAATTTCTGGTGAATGAAGGTGTAAAAGTGATTGACAACGCAGAGATTAAGCAGAGTACGGTGATGAGACTCCTAACTGCAGTAAAACATTTAAATGGTGTAAATCGTTTGAATGACATTCCCGGCCGAGGTGCCTCTGAGCCCACTGCAGCTGTTCCCATGCGAGTGGAACACCTGATCCTTGGAAATCGACACCACTTACACTTTAGATCATGGCTCTCTGGCATACTGAGATTTTTTTTTTGTACCTTGATGGTATCCAAGCAGTAGTGAAACACTGGGATAAGTGCATGAGTGCAGCAGGGGATTACTGTATATAGAGAAGTAAAAGTTTGCTGTTATTCTGCACAATCAAAAGTCTTGGTTTGAATTGAACGCCCCTCATGCTGTAGCATTTTGGATTTTTGGTACTGATCAATTTTATGTTTATATTTAATTTATCAGAATAACACATCACGCATGCCTTTTATCAATTCATATATTCTTATCTTGTGTATTCCCGTGTAGCAGAAACGTTGCACATGGGAGCAAAGTGGCAAATTACTGACACTGAACACTCTGTCCATAAATAATCTATATAACTTTCATATCAATAATTATATGTTTTTAAAGGTGTTTTGTGGAGTGCAGGAGTACGAGTGTGCTTTGTCTTCAGCTAGTCTTGCAGATGCAGTGTGAAATCTGCCGTTATAGAAAATAAATCCAAAGCTTTCGCGCAGTGGGTTGTGAGCGTTCTGTGATATAAATATGATGTACATATTTAGGAAGATTGACTCAGCTCAAAAAGCTTTTTACTCAGAACGTAGTTACAATATGCAGAAGGTGCAGGATTTACTCTAGTCACATTTTATAGAAAGCATTTGCATTATTAAGTATTCATAAAAGATATGTAAATGTAATGTTAATGAAAAAATGTAAATTGAGCTCTAAAACAGTAACCACTCGTGCTGCGGATATCACATGAGGCTTAAAAATGGAGAGAGAGAAAAAAAAAAGGCAAAACATTGGGGTTTTTAATCATTTGTCAGAGGCACAGCTGCTGCTGTTCAGCTCAATTGTACTATGAAATATTTACTTCTCTTTGTTATTGTCTCGTTCATAGACTTCCAACGTCTGTAGCTGGAGTCACAGCTAGTGAGTTTGGTCGGATCACATTTATCTTCGAGACAATCTGCAGCGCAGACTGTGAGCTCTACTTCATGATGGTAAGTGTATTGTGTTCACATAAATTCATAAACTGAAAGTCATGCAAAGTGGGCATACATTTTTATTAAATGGTAAGAGTCAAGGGTTCGAGTCCTGCCTCAGGTCTGTGTGTGTGGAGTTAACTTGCTCGTCCCATGTTTCATGGGTTTCCACAGTTTCCTCCCACAGTTCAAAGACATGCAGATTGGTGTTTCTGAATCGCCCGTAGTGGGTGAGCGAATGTGTGTGCGTTGAGTCCCCTTGGAGGGTATCCAGGACCCACACACCCCTGTATAGTTATTTTTTTTATAATATAATTGCACGAGCCTGTGCTGAGTAGTACCTTTGTATAGAGGAGCATTTACTCTACCAACATGTGCAGTTTAAACGACCTATTAACATTAATGAATAAAAATGTATACCCACTGCCCGCATCACTTTCAGTTCAGTCCTCGTATAACATTTATATTGCGTTTCCATAGAAACAGTTGTATCACTGAGCACACAGCCTGATGGTCTGGATGTGTGATTGACCGTCTGTGATTTTCCTGCAGGATGTGAACAGGAAGAGCACAAACGTGGTGGAGTCATGGGAAGGCACCAAAAGCAGACGAGCGTACACACACATTATGACTAAGAATGCATCCGTGTCTTACACGTGGGCCTTCCAACGCACCAACAAGCCTTTAGATGTAAGAATGAGACCGATCCGCGTAACATACAGTATTGTGATCATATAATAATTACGAACAGGTGTCCATACTGTCTCGTTCTCTCTCAGGTCCGTCGTTACGTGAGTGATATCGCGAAGATCTATTCCATCACCATCACAAACGCTCTGGACGGCTCGGGCTCGTCTTGCCATGCTTGTGCCATGGTGAGTCAGGAGAGCGGTTCGTCCTGTGTCCCCTGCCCTGTTGGACATTACATCGACAAAGACACCAACCAGTGCCAGGAGTGTCCTCCAAACACCTTCCTTTCTGGACATCACATCTACGGACAGGAGGCCTGCCAGCCGTGCGGCCCTAGTAGTAAGAGCAATAAGGTGCGTGTGTGTATGTGTGTGTGCAGGAGATCACAACACAAGAATGGATCTAAAGACATATAGTAAATGTGTGTGTGTCTTCCTTGTGCAGGAGCACTCCTTGTGTTTCAGTGACTGCTCGTTCTCCTATGTGGACCAGAACCGGACTTTGACCTACGACCTCAGTGCCTTAAGCTCAGTGGGGTCCATCATGAATGGACCGAGTTTCACCTCCAAGGGAACGAAATACTATCACCAGTTTAACGTCAGCCTGTGTGGAGCAGAGGTACACAAAAAACAAAACCATGACAGGCAGAGTCACTGTTATCACCCAGATGTTTATTTCTCAATTACTTTTATTCCTCTTAAAAGGCATCATACTTTTTATTGTTACAGTTAATGTTCATAGTTCAGAAGGGTCTCATAAAAACTTATTAGTGCCTCCAGTGTTCTAATATTTCTAGCTGTTTTAAGAGATTCGTTCTGTCTCTTCACCGCAGGGAAGGAAGGTGGCCGTGTGTTCGGATAACGTCACGGATCTTTCCAGCAAAGACACGCAGAGCGAATCAGCTGCCTTCAACAATTACGTAGAGACTTTCATCTGCCAATCAACCATCATCCCAGCGGATGGGCGGGGCTTCAGGACAGCCATTTCCTCCCAGTCCATCAGTCTTGCTGATACCTTCCTCGGTAAACCATTTAGGCTTAGAAAACAGATCCTTGATAAACTGCAAGTGATATTTCTAGGAACGCAGATACAGTGTAGCAGTCAGGGCGAGCAGCGCAGAACTTGACCCTGTAGAGCAAACTGCTAGACACTGCTGTAAAGAAAACTGCTAACTGCTCCTGTTAGTGTAAAAAGTCATTGCACAACCGAGTCCATTACCAGAGCACAGCCTGCTGCTACAGCAAGGGCATGAAGTGTCTTCTGATATAATCCGACAAGTTCACTCACTCATTTACTCATTTAATCATTCACTCACTTATTCAATCATTCACTTATTTATTCCTTCACTCACTTATTCACGCACTCTCTCACCCACTTACTCATTAATGCACTTATTCAATCACTCATCCACTTACTCACTAATTAATTCAGTCATTCACTCACTCATTCACTCTCTCTCATTCACGTACTTATTTTTATCCTCACTCACTCACTCTCATACACATTTATGCACTTATTCATCCACCTACAAATTTGCTCATTTATTCACTCATTCATTAATTCACTCTCTTATTTACTCACCCACTTACTGTTCACTCATTTATCCACTCAAGCATTCATTCACTCACTGACTCATTCATTACTTCAGTCATTCACTCACTTATTCACTCAGTCATTCATCCATCCACTTACTCATTCACTCACTTTTTACTCATACACTCATCCACATACTCATTTATCCATGCACTCATTCACTCACTCATTTATTCAATCAATCATTCACGTATTTACTCCCTCACTCACTTATTCACTCACTCTCTCACCCACTTACTCATTAATGCACTTATTCAATCACTCATCCACTGACTCACTCATTCACTCACCCATTCACTCAACTCACTCATCCACTTACCCACTCATTCATTTATTCAATCATTCACATACTTATTCTCATCCTCACTCTCATACACATTTACGCACTTATTCACTCACTTATTCATCCACCTACATATTTGCTCATTTATTCACTCATTCATTCGTTCATTAATTCAGTCTCTTATTTACTCACCCACTTACTGTTCACTCATTTATCCACTCAATCATTCATTCACTCACTGACTCATTCATTACTTCAGTCATTCACTCACTTATTCACTCAGTCATTCATCCATCCACTTACTCATTTACACACTTTTTACTCATACACTCACTCATTTATTCAATCATTAATTCACTTACACTAATTAATTCATCCCCTCATTCACTTAAACATACACTCACTCACTCATTGACTCATTCACTCACCTCTTCACATATTCACCCACTTATCCATTCATTTATTTACTCACTCTTTCACTTATTTTTTACACTCCTTTCCCCTTTCTTTGCTTTTCCCCCCTTTGTTTTTGTCATTCTGTCTTTTTTCTTAGGAGCTACAGTGGAAAGCACACTGAATGGAGTCAGCGTTCGCCCTGACATGTTCCCTGAAACTTCTCTAAGACTCAGAGATATCAACTTCTTCTTTCAGTGAGTTACACAAAAGTAACATTTGAGTGTTTTATCGGAAAATTCCAGATAAAGTGGGCAGGTTGAGTTTCCTTTTTTTAAGCAAACACTGGTGTAAACGCACAGTTTGGCGATTATAGAAACATGTGGGCAGTGAATACACTGTAACGGATTAAGGTTTGAACAAAGATCTCGTATTTATCATACATAACTCTGTCGTTCTTTATTTCCACCAATCAGCCAGTGGAATGAATTATTATTTGTGTTAATTAATTACTGTTGTGCTTCCTGCAAGCTCTCCGCAGGTTACAGCGTCCTGTGAACACGGTCGCAGTGCCGTCATTAGGCTGCGCTGTAACCCCGCAAAAGGAGACCGTGGAGAGCTTACCGTGCCAAGGTGTGTGTGTTTTTCACTAAGTAGCATGATTACAAATAAGACACACAATACACTAAATGTTTTTACACGTTTGTGTGTTTAGTAAGTGTCCTGCAGGTACCTGTGACGGCTGTACATTTTACTTCCTGTGGGAAAGTTCAAGCGCATGTCCCATTTGCACTGAAGCAGACTACCACTCAATTGAGGGGGCATGCAAGGGAGGCATGCAGGTAGGCCTCTTTGAGGCATTTCTTTCTCTTGGTGGAATCTTTCACCCTTAAAAAAACAAAAAAAACAAGTAAACGTTTATTTCACTGCCATTTGCAACAGGACATCCTGTACGTATGGAATGAGCCTAAGCTGTGCACGAAGGGCGTGTCGCTCCCTGACAAAAGCTCCACCCCCTGTGAAGCAGTCCCACTGTGGCTGAAGGTTGGAATAGGGGGCGGGGCGTTCATAGCCGTCCTCCTTATCTCTCTCACATGTTACTTCTGGAAGAAAAACAAGAGGTGACTAACGTGTACTAATCGAACACTACAGCCTAGCATGATGCCATAACTATGGTTTCTGATTGTTTAAAACACTTCTGTCCCCTAAAGGTTGGAGTACAAGTATTCCCGGCTTGTTATGTCGGCCAATAAGGAGTGCGAGCTGCCAGCAGCAGACAGCTGTGCACTGGCAGAAGGAGAAGGCGAGGAGAATGAAGATGATGTCGTTTACTCAAACACTCCATCGCTGCTGGGGAAACTGAAGGCTATTGCTAGCAAGGTCAGAAATGACATTCATATAATGATGATAAACTGGACAGTCAAACACTTGGATGCTTTTAATTGTACATTCAGGGCGCTGCTGTTATGACATGTTGAAAGAAGGGGCTGGTGCTGTGATATAAAATCAGTAATCCCTTTAAAGGTCCCATAGGAGGTGGTATTAAAAAGTTTCGAGATTGGCTCTGTTTACAAGAAAGTACTTTATTACCTATTATTTACTTCCATCCATCCATCTAGGAACCTCTGTAGTCCAACTAGGGGCCGTAGTTGCAAATTGTATTTATTCCCATTTTGTACGACGGTAGGTGGTAGGACCTCTGGGCAACATTCACATGCGCTTCAGGCGATTTGGGAACGCCACTTAGGCTAACCTGCATGTCTTTGAACTGTGGGAGGAAACCAGAGTACCCGGAGGAAACCCACCAAGCACGGGGAGAACATGTAAACTCCATGCACACAGATCCAACACGGGAGTCGAACCCAGAATCTGGAGGTACAAAGTGACCGTGCTAACCACTAAGCCACCATGCTGCCATTACTTACTCAATACTTTATCATCACCTGGCGAGTAGAGTGGGTACGGACGTTCCCTGAAGATCATCATGCACACGTGAGTTGTATACAACTTGTAAGTTGCGATTTGGTTTCGACATGTTCCGGGGTTGAGCTCGTTGAAGGTCTTGCTGATCTCTCATTGTCTTCCATTGATGCCATAAGCTTGTAGAATCATCTCAAACGCCTCTGTGGCAGATTTGCCCGATTTCACTTAGAATTTCACGTTCGTTCTTTGTTATAATTTGCTATGAATAATGAAATAGCAAACATGGCCACGCACAAGGTCAGAATAGCACCAGTTGTATAGCTCCTGGTGTACACAGAACGGTGTCTTTTGGCACACTAACTTATGTGCTCCCAGTGACTGTGTGCAGCTTTGTACTGTCATCTGTTGGTGTGTTATAAAACTAGTCACGAAATTTTTTCATACCACCTCCCACTATTTTACAATCACAGTGTGTCTGTAAATCCTCCTACTGAAATACCCCTCAGATAACGCATGTTTTATACGTCTAACTGTCTCGGTTTCAATCCTCATCCAGACACACTGTTTCAGTGTCTGTGTAAATGAGTGCCAGGCCGCGCCCCACCAGAGAGAAAGCAGAGCTGATAAACAAACCAGAGGAAGGTTTTCTTTATGAGGTCACATTAGGGGGAGAATCTAATCAGCTTGTTTATGCTCCGGTCAATACAAAAGAGGAAAACAGAACAAACTTTACGTGCACACTGGAGATCCTTTTGAACATTTCATAATTCATATGACCATAGATCCAGCCTTTAGATGATGTTATTCTCATCATAAAGACTCGGCTTTTACACAGCACTCTTCAAATTCTTTAGTCTTTTGTTAAAGCATAAACTCAAATGAAAATCTAACCAGGCCCAATGAGTGAGTGAACGAGTGAGTGTTTTACTGGTTTGTGCATTTTTTGGTCATGTTTTGTCTAGGTTCACAACATAAAAATGAATACACTGAACACAATGTGGAGAAATTCTTGTGTTTCATGTTTAACAGGGAGAAGGAACGAGCAGTGAATCGGTGCAGCTGAAGTCGTCTCATGCAGAGAAATGGGTCTGGGGGTAGAACGATGGTGTCAGGGAGAAGCCGAACAACAGCACCAACACCACCACCAACAGCAACGCACTCTACATAAAGAGAGGGAGAATGAGAGAGAGACTTGCAGCCGGGTGCTCAGGCATTCAGGCTCTCCCATATCTCTTTACTCATCCATTTTTTTTATTTTTATTATTCAACTGTTTACATCCCTTCATATGCAGCACATATACAGTACATCGATGTACACTCTTCACACGATGATCATTTGCTCCCTAATTAAAGACTATATCAATTGAACTACACACGATTCATCGTCAGTAGATTCCACAATACAAGTGGAGAGCTGATTCCCGCCAAATCATTATGTCTTTTTTTCTTTTATTTCATTCAAAATAAATCCCACACTTTATTTAAATCAGCATTCCAGTGAGCACTAAACAGTATGCACAGGCTGCATCATCATCATCATCATGACAAAACTTGCAAAATATTGTACGACCTTACTAATTCTTTCCAAGAAGCTGTATTTATCTATCAACAGTGAGAAAGAGAGGGTGGTGGTGTTTTTTGCATGGTGATGTGAACTTTGAGCTTAGAGGTTTAAGATGAAACTGTGCAGTTTTACCTTATGGAAACCAGTCCGTTAACATGTGCCAAACCGCTCTGCGATCCAGGACGCCATCTTTAAAGGATTACAAGCATTCACTAATGATGAGCTCGAACAAGTGTCATTGTCTCCCACAACACCGTCACGTCAGGTTATTTCTGGTTACATAACTGAGAGAGCTGTTGAATTTTTTATTACGAAGCATACAGAAAATTACTGTCAAGTGCAAAAGTTTGTATCCCCCATGCAGATGCATGACTGTTGCTTATAAGGAAATCAGATAAGGCAGGCAGAAAGAAAAAATATTTTGCCACAAAAGTCAAGCATATACTGGTGAATGACACGGCAAGGTACTTTTTTCAGATGGGATCCAAGACGCACACAAAAAAAAAATGGTGGAAAAAAGCTTCTTATGCTTCTGATGGCTTCTCAATGAAGCTCCTCCATTTCTCCCCCCTCATCTTCTCTATTAGCTCCCAAGACCAGCGTAAAGCAAAAGGAAATAGTACCAGAAGCAAATTCATTTGAACTACATCATATATTTTTGGGAACTAGCCTTGAACATTCAGTGCATCCTCAAATTAGACAGGAATCCAAAATTTTAGGAAAACCAACCCCAAAAGAATTTAAAGAGAATTAAAAATTTCAAGAAAAACAATGGGATACAAAAGCTGATTAGGGGATACAAATGAATTTAAAGGCAGTTATGAAGGCTAGACAACTTGCGTAAATTACAAGGGGTGTTCAAGCCAAACCAGGATTTTTGATTGTGCAGAATAATAGAACAGTTATGAGAGTAAAAACTCCCTTTATTTCTCTATATATTTTCCCCTGCTACACTAATGTACTAATCCCAGCATTTCAACAGGGCTTGGATGCCAAGATTTCACAATATGCCAGAGCCGTGATTGGACTGCCTGCTTCATGTCTGAAACGCTGGCCTCCCAGGAACCTTTATATAGGGAAACTTTATATAATGTAATGAATATACTTTGAAGTATAAATAAGAATCAATAAGTATACAGTATATCGACTGTATACTCGGTTGAGATCATCAGTCATGTATGAACAGCCTACATTAAAAAAAAGAAAAAGTCATCTGTAAATGTCAATTGGTCTTATGCAATCTTTGGTGAGAAATTTCATCATGAGTCCCAGTTTGACTTGCACACCCCTCGTACATTTAGTTAGAGATGCAAACTTTTGATCTGATCATATATATAATATATACACATTAATAGAAAGTATTTGAACGTTATTGTTTTGATGATGCAACTTCTGTAAAACCGACCACATTAAAATAATTTGTAGTTATAAATTCAGGTTATTTCTTGGCTTCACTTGGTTTTAGGGGAATACAAACTTTTACAACTTTTGCATCATGTATACGAAGCTGTGAAAAGGTTTAAAAAAAAATAAAATAAAAAAAAAAACGCTCATCATTCAACACTAAAAGCTCAGACTAGATGAAAAGAGCACAGAGTGCTCAGCTGACAGAGGGAGACAGAGGCAGGCTCTCGCTGCACAGTGCTAGTTTCCGCCCCTTCGTAAGTTTTCTATTTCCTGTTTTGTATTGCTGTGTGTTTTGATTCCTCGTTGAAATATTTCTCTTATGTTCTATTTTTCCCTTATAATGTTCAGCTGATGCTTTAATAAACTTTCAGAATGCTTTACACTCTCGAGTGTATTACTGGTACGTGCTACAGTATTTGGACAGTGGTGCATCTTCCTTGGGCAACAGGACTTGTATGGGAAAATATAGCAAGAAGATGGAACAAAGATCTTCTGGGGAACCAAAATACTTACATTCTTAGGCAAACAAAAATCCGCTTCCTGCAATACAAGTTAATTCCTCTGGGGGAAATCCTTATAAGCTGTAGCACTCTATACCAGCAGGTTTCCCTCTCTGAAAAGTAAGCTCTTTAGATACCCTTTGATGAAGGAAGAATTGTTAACCCTTGAAAAACACACGACAAGTCAGACATGTCTCCTACGTTTGATCACGAGTTACTCCCTGTGTTCAGTATTGTACATTCCCGCCTGAGTATCCTGTGGATTGTTTGGTTTAATCCCATCACCTCAAAACAAGCCAGTAGATGAAGCTGCTACACTGAATTGCCCCTTAGATCTTCTTAGGGTCTTGGATTGACCAGGGACATACAAGAACTGTTCTATCTAGGTGAGATTCATTTTAGTTTCCCCCTCTGGAGAACTCTTGAAGGATATAACCCATATTTTTTTCTTTATAGATAAGGTCTCAAGCAGAACTATTTACGAAGAACCAGAAACCATCCTAAGAACCCTTAAGGTGCCTTAAAGGTGGGTATGATTCCTTGAACCCTGGGGGCGGAGTCTAATAAGCCCTTAGAAACTGTAAAAGTCATGGCTAACAAATACTGTCAAGAATGTTGGGACGTTCCTTAAGTAACTTACTTAGAAATTAGCTTTATTGTTCCTTAAGTACTGTAGACTAGAAACAGATTTCTATTTAAAAAATATTTAAAGAAAGGTTCATCATTAGCTCCATCATCTAAAGGACCCTTAAAGAATTCCATTTATTTCTTCATGAATTGGCGCCCTTAGGTGGTAACTTCTAGTCTAGCATACAGTAGATACATGACCTCAACACAGTTTCTGTGGATTGTTAAAGGTTCTTTACTTCGTAAAGGCCTACAAACAAACACTAAATGTTGTCCCAGAGAAACAAACTGAAGAATTCTTGGTTCTATAGTAACTTGAAACCAATTAACCATACACCCAGTTCTGCGAACAGTTCATTATTCTTTGTTTGCCCGAAGAGAAGAGGAACACTCATGATGATGATGAACCTATTGTCATGAACAGTGGCCACATGATGATTTGTACATAGTTCTTTACTTTTTTCAAATTCATTTCCTTTTTTTATTCTATAAAGAATTCTTTAAAGCTGCTTTGCAACAATAACCATTGTCCAATGACCAAAAGCTATATAAATAAAATAAAATTGAAAATAAGAACCAGTAAGTGTTCTAAGAATCCTTAAGGAATCCCAACGCACCAAAAAAAGTGTGAGTGAGAAACCCTGAGTGAGAATCTAATGTGTCCTTGGAAACCGTAATTGTCCAGAAAAACAAACAGTATCACGACAAGTACAAATTCTTTCAGGACAGCGTAGTTATCAGTCATGAGGTTTCTTCAGTTTTCTTCACACAGGGAATTCCTTAAGGATTCTACACAGCTGTCTAAAACTAAGGGTTTCTCAATGACCACTCTCCATGTTTCCTTTCAATTAGCCAAGTACAACAGCTTGTTAAGTGCAAACATTTTTTCCCTCATTTTTTTGGGCTCACCACAGCAGATCACCGGGTCCAGTGAAGTATGTTTCATGTCCAACTATTAAACAAAACTGATTTTTTTCAAAAATGAGGGTCTTGCTCAAGGGCTCAACAGCGGCAGTGTTGGTGCTCGAACCTTCTGAGAAGTAAATCACAGCCTTAACCGTTCGAGCCAGCACTGCCCATTGAGCACTGTCCACCACTGCAGCAATTATTTGCTACAAAGTAAAAAAAAAAAGAAGAAAAAAAAGAGCTGGGTGAACATCATACTTAGATTTAAGAGCAATTAAATAGTTTAGACACCAGACCAACACAACGTTTTTGCAAGGTGGAAAGAAACTCTAGAGGAAACCCAGACAAAACAAATAACAACCCAGGATCGAATTGGTAATCCTGCAAGGAGTGAGCCAACACCACCACCTCGCCACCTTTAACTTGTTCAAACTTGCTGGAAAAGCAAATAAGTTCCTGCGTACTGGAAGACTAGATTGGTTTTTGCACCTTTTACCAATGATGAAATTTCTCACTTGAATCATAGAGAAGATAAATCCCTTAATATTGGCTGCTGGTCAGAAGCAGCCCAGCGCTGATGTGTACATATTAAAAAAAAAACATAAAAGAAGTATAAAACAAATAGTTTTTTTTCTTTTGGGAGTTAAAAAAAGTAGTAGATCGTGACTTGATTTACAATATCGAAATGAATCATCGTTAAAACAAATCACAAGCACACAAGGGACAGCTGGAAATGATTAAGTACTTTACGGCTCAATATGTATACGCTTTATAAACGTGGGCTATTTCTAAAACCGGCTTTTGAACTACCCTTCCTTTTGTGCTTCTGATTCGAGTCTGTTATCGATCTCTGTGCTTATCCTTCTCTCTCTCAGAATCTCATAATCTGCACTGGGAGAGCTCGTCACCTCGGCCGAGGAAGAGTAACTTTGAAAAGATCAGTGAATATCAGAACAAAAGAACCAGACAGGGCAAAAAGGAGAGAGCGAAACTGATCCACAGCGGCCCAGAGGCAAAGTGTTAGTTTGGTGGAAAACTTTTCTCTGCCCACACAGACACGCACATGAGAAACAGGATTATATTCATCTATTTATAGGATAGACAGGGCAAGTGAACAATGTGTGCAACTATACAGTTAGCTCCTCGAAAGAGATCTGTGTTACATGCTTTTATATTCAGTATATGAGAAATGATGTACAGTATGTGTATGGGGGGGGGGGGGGGGGGGGGGTAAATGAGACAAATAGGCAGTCTGTAGCATTGAGCAAGAAATTTCATCTTCTTTGGCTTCGAGGAGCCAAAATTTCTTTTTTGAAATATTTCATTTGCAGCTGCTTCCTCCCAGATATGAGTTATGCCAATAACACGTGTTCGGGAAACATGTTTTCAAATATACATTATAAAATCGTACTGTGTTCAATGTATTATTACGTAATCTAACATTCTTGGTAGTGTCCAGAAATGTACAGATGCAGGAAGCAAACTGGACTCTAAACATTTCGAGGGCTTCTTGTAGTGTTTTCGTTAATGAAGTCTAAGTCCGTTCCCTTTAGGCACTGTACTTCTTCCCCGCTCTGTGAATCTGCTGGTACAGGGTCATGGAGAACGCCATGCCGAGGAGCTGCAGGAAAGGAAATGACATCAGTGTAGAGCTTAGACAGGATACAGTCTACATTCAAAAAATTGTGGCTAATGCATGCTTTCTTGTCTGCCAGTTTTTCAACATCTTTCTTTTTCCAAATTCATGAGCTCATAGACACTGTACACTGGCAAGTGTTGCTGTGATTGACAGGTGAGACAGACTACGCCTTCCTCTCCGCCCAGATAGAAGAAATAGTTGTTCCCTTAACTCCTGACCATGTTTAATAAGGCGAACGCTTTTCTGTTCCACTCAGGAATCTGCCTGCTCATTTTTAATACATGAAACTACCAAAGTATCTGATGTCGACATCTCAGCGCCAAATATCGAAGCACAACATAACTTCAGAGGTCTTGTGAAGTTCATGCATTGAAAGGGTCAGAAATGTTTTATTGCCCCAAGGGGGACCTACGCAATATTAGGCATGCACACATTCATATTTAAACGAATAAAGCTAGTATTCCGATCAAGAGGTACTGGAACACTCGGTGCATGATGCACATAGAAGGCAACAGATATTTAGAGTATGATGGAACGGTCTTTGTTTTTTAAGCCACACATCATTCAAGCATAAAGATGGTCTAACATAAGGCACGATCCAGCGAGAAACATCTGAGGTGCAGATGATCAGGCTGGTGATTAGTATACTGGTGATGCTGAATGCTGAGTGGTTGGAACAGACGAGAGGGGAAATGAGGTCGCTGCTCAGGTAGTTACTTAAACAACCAATGTTTAAATTGGATCTTTAGGCACTTTGCAGCCTGTTGCATTAAAACATGTGTTCCTATTTCTCATTTAATCAACATTTAATTCAATATGAGGAAATGAGGGAGGGCTCAAGACTTTTTCGCCAGTACTGTAAGTCAGTTCCATTGTAAAAACCCTCGTCATTGATTGTGTCAAACCCTTTTCTTTCTCCCTCTTTATACGGTGCTGGATACATTACAGAAACAAAAAAAGTTCTGTAATTTCTTTCTATATTTTGGCCTTTTCAGGTGCTGTGACTGTGATACGTTGCAAAATAATATTTTTTAAAACTTTTTTTTATATACTTTAAAAAAAAATTTTTTTTTAGATGATTTAAAAGTAGTTCAACTTCTACCTTTGAGAGATTCTCCTTTCTTTGTCCGTTTTGCACTTTTGAACGTTGCCTTTCATGAGCTACGGCATACATTCGACTTGCAATTTACCAACACACAAATATATTAACCGCAATTTTAGCTCGGCCTGGCTCGCGCAAACATTTTCACACAACTTTACTGACAGACCGATGAAGCAGACCCATTGCTTGTATCTGTACAACAGGTGTGTGGGTGTTTTTCTGCTGCTTTCAGTACCTGTATGACCAGCACACACATGGCGATAGTGCCGAGCAGGTGTTTGTTATCATCCAGCCAGTCCACAGCCTTCTCGTAGCAGCCCTAGCAGTCAAAGCACAAGCTCACAGTCAGTGTATTTACATGTAAAACATAACCTCTAGTCAAGTGAAGCTTTTACTTTGATTATACTTAAGCCAAGTCACATGAGAGGGGGAGCGGTTGTGAAGAATATTAGGACGGTTGTGGCGCGGTCGGGGGACATGAGGGCGTGGCCTGGATGTAAAGATGTCACAGCCATGAGATATTCAGCACAACCTTAAGTGTGATATTACTTTTATATAACGGTTCCACAAACACCGTTTATTATCAACAGATTATAATTTGCTTGTTTATTTAACCAGTTATTTCTGATTAAATAAACAACACACATCCCTCCACGACTAGAGGAGCTGGCGACTGATAGTTAGTGTAATTAACAGGGGTGGAAATAGCTTAAATTATAACTGGTACTATGTAGTCAAACAGTGAGGAGACTAAATCATGGAGGTGGTGGACAGTCCACAGTGGTGGAAGGTTCTCTTTATATTTCCACTTATTCCACTTTAGAATATCAGCTTCCGGGTTCGGGGGTTGAATCCCAAATAGCATTAAGAGGAAAGCTAGTGTGCTATGTAGGATGCACAATCCCTTGTTCAACACATCAAATGCGCCCCTTGATTAGGGGTCAAGAGATGGATTTGTTAGAAGATAGTTAGCTTTAATTAACCGCACTGCATTAGGTGCAAATAAAAACACCACTAAGACAATTCTGAACGACTTAGAAGCAATTACCAAGTAGTTTTAAACAGAGTGCTGTTTAAAACGCCATTATGTTATCGGATGTTTTTTCTTGGCGAAATGAACCTGTGGCTATTTTGAATGTGGGTTTTGGCAGGCAGCTGCTCTCTCTGCAGTACTGCAGCCCGTACCACCCGCCTACTTTCACTCATGCTGTGACCGACAATGCAATTACTGACTGGGGAACACCTGCGACACGGAGACATACGTATAAATAACCGTCCGAGTGCTGTTATTCTCTATATTACCACTTCAAAGCCCAATCAGATTACTTGGTCGGAACTAACTGTGTAACGATAAAAAATAATAATAATAATGATTAAGTTGTTGGTGCTGTTTATACATGCATTATGCCGTGTTATTGTCGTAATTTGTACATTATACTCCCTTAGCAGCATGTGAGCTGGGATTCAAACGTTGTTGTAGATCGTTTTATATATTAATTACATATCCAAATAAATTCAATAGCAATGCTTAAATTTAAAAACGCATTCCAGCGAGTAAAGCATTAAATCCCAGCAGGTCTGTGAGAGAACAATCCTGATTAAACATTCATGTGAATCTGATGGAACCTTTTTAATGCATAACAGTTTATAATAATAATCTATTTCTTATCAGTTTACTGGAAACACGAAAGACTTACAAAAGTTTTTAATAAAGTTCCGTTGATATCTTAATCAAAGATAATTTACTCCTCATTAACGGTAAATAAACTATATATAACTGACACTATAACACTGTTAGGTTAAACTCCTGGTGACTTTATTGTATTTACTGCAGTCAGACTTAAGATATTATACCATGTCGCTTCCGTTTGTGGAAATCGGATGATGATCTGATTCATAGTGAGCACGGCACCTATGATAGATATATATACATATATATAAAGCACTCTTATGGCCCAGAGCGAGGGCGATTAGATAAGCAACAAAACAGACCTTTTTATTTTTTGCTCAAAAAATGTTTTTAGAAACCCACCTGAGACCAGAAGACGTTACTGGAATTGCGCCCACACTCTTTATAATGTTCCTGACAACACCGGTCTGGAACCGTCTTGTCAGGCAGGGCATCGTGCCAATCTGTGTGGCCAGTTACACCACAGCACTGCCACTACACACAGGAGAGAGAGAGAGACAGAGAGACAGAGAGAGAGAGAGAGAGAGATTTGTTGCTTCATCTAATATTTATGGGAACATTTCCTAAAAGCACTAACTGTTTTGTTACAGCTGAAATCTCTGTAAAGCTTCAGCAGGATGTTCACTGATACACACGTACAGAACCAGATTCATAAGAGTACAAAGCTGGAATGCTCATATTAATCACTAATTAGAATCTAATTGTTACTATATGACTAATTGTCATATTTCTCCACACTGACCTTTTATAATTACTAATAGTGTTTATATTCATACTCTTTCTTACAAGTCATTCTTTCTTTAGCAACAACCTGAACACTTGATTGAAAAAGATTTTCATATAAAGCATTTGTCTATCATAAAAACTGAGAATCTGGCATATGCTTGAGGAAGGAGTCTCTAGTGTCAGCGCTTTGCAAATTTCCAGCATAGGACAAAGTTCTTGCTTTCTCAGCAACACTGCATGCATATTTTTGTCTCATTAATTATTAACAAGAATAAAAGAAGGAAGAGAGGCTTGAGGACGAACGACTGGTTATAGACGGATAATTACCGCAGTCATAAACTAAAGAAAGTTTCTCCGTACTGCAGGTGAAAAACGTTTTTTTGGAGACATTCAACACACGCATTTTCTTCCTGTTCTTGTTCCCATGAACACTTAGAATCCTTTAAGGTTGGAAATATACTTGCTTTTAACTACACTTATGCACACACTCGTACACACCTGTGCATGATGACTGCCTCGTGCATCCTGTGTTCGTTTGGTGTGTAGCTTTTGCACATGCTTAGAAATTAACACACCATTTCTGCAAGATGCAACATGCATATGAAACATAGTGGCAGTATTAGTGTAGTGTAGTCGGCATGCACGTCAAAAATGGTGAGATGTGTCATGGGAAAGTGGTGCGATCATGATGCATCTGTCCCGCTGTGCAGTGATAAATATGCATGACAAAACAGACAGACAGATCAATACTTTCCTAAATGTCAACATAGAAACTAAGCTTCTCGAGTGTCGCAGTCTTTGTTTACTTCATGCAAAAACTGTGAGTGAATTCTCCATTGTGCCCCCTACTGGAATCCACTGGTAGCACATGTATTAAACAAGTAATTATGTAAACAAATTGCATAGACAAGTATATCTCAGGCTTAACCAATGAGCAAACAGTATGCTCTCATGTCATTTGTAGCCAGGCATTTTGGTTCACTTGGTCTGTTCTCTGCTTGTTTCAGTTTCTTTCACACAGAGAACTTTACAAACTGGCCTCAAGACCTTAAAGAAGCATGTCCACAAACTCACTGCACATGCAGAGCCACACACACTCACCTCAGACTGGATGATGTTCCACGCATTGCGCAGACCGATGTTGTTGTCGGTGTCGTACAGTTGCAGACCTTCCTTCAGGTCCTGTTGTGCGTTCTCACTCACCTGCAGGACAGTTCACACACTTCCATCAATTTTAATCATTCAATGAAACAGCTTCTAGACAATAAAGCTGTTTACACAGGAGGCTCCAGTTCATGCAACTCAAATTATTTAACATTTGCACTGTGACCACGCTGGCCGCTTCGCTTTCTAACGCCTTCAGAACAGTGACTTATTAGGGCTTGTGGAAATCGTGATCAGTGACTAATGAAGCCGTCAGTGGCTATGGCATGCTTGTTGGGCCAGACGGGATTGTCTGAGGATTTCAAAAACTGCTGATCTGAGCAAGGGGAGAATGACGTCCAGTATGCAGAGTTTATACAGACAGTTTTTGAAAAGGAATCTGACCGCTGCATAACTTCGGGATGTTAACGGTTAATCACTGATTGGTTACTTGCCATTAAGAATTTAACTGAATAAATTTTTATTAACCAATAATGTCTGTTTAGCATAATAATGCTCCATAGCTTACATATATATTATTATTGCTGGACACAGAAATAGGCCGCGGTTGCATTTTATGTGACACAGACACTGTCTTTCTTTTCATTTTTGTGAAGCTGCTTGGAGACAATGACCATTGTTAAAAGCGCTATATAAATACATTTAAATGAATTGACTGTATATTTTTTTAAGTGGCCTCAATTTTGAATGCGGAGAGAAAGATACAGGTAGTCCCAGACTTACGAACATGCTCCCGGAACAGAACTCGTTCGTAAGTCGGATTTGTTCTCAAGTCTTATACGCCTTTGACACAAATATACAATGTAAAGCAAACCAATACACTGGAATAAATCTCTGTCCCCTTTTGCCCCCACACTGCCATCATGTGGCCAAAAACTGTAACCACGCCTAAGGAAATTAATCTCACGTGAAATGTAACAGTGTTGTCTCTGCACCTTTAAATCGCGAGGGGAATCTCAAATGCCATTTTGTCTCAGAGCTGTTTTACACTGTATCGGATTGTGAACTCACAAATTTTCAGATTTACAGGACAGACATTTTCTATCATTGTGCTTCCGGCCTGTTTATTGAAACTGCTGAGGCCGACACATTTCTCCCGCATGCCCACACACGAACAAAATATACCGGACATTTTATACATTAAGAAAAATGTGCAATATTTCACTGTTACATCAACCAATCTCAATACAGCAGGCAAATGTGAATTTTGTCCAAACAAAACTAGATTTTGACTTTTATAATGACTTTCAGACAGGAATGTTTGTGCTTTACCTTGTCAGTATACACAAAGAACAGGATGAGCAGAATCAACTCTGCCAGCAGAATTATCAACAGGACAATAAAGAACTAGAATAAATAAATAAATAAAAAAGAGAGAGAAAAAAGTTATGAAATACATCATACACTTATAAATTGTTACATTATGCAGAAATCACATTATCATCATGTATAGAGTAAGTGATGAGTAAATGATCTAGCACACTGAGAATCGGGGCTGATCACTCACACTCAGCAACAGGCACTTGTTCTCTTTGATGGCGCCCATGCAGCCCAGGAAGCCCGTCACCATGACGATGGAGCCCAGGATGATGACCAAGTTTGCTGCCGAGAGCGAGGGGAAGGAGGGGGAGAATGTGGCGAAGCTCCCCTGAGACATGGAGAGCCAGATTCCTACTCCCAGCAGACCACAGCCTGACAACTAGAGAGAGAGAGAGAGAGAGAGAGAGAGAGAGAGAGAGAGAGAGAGAGAGAGAGATCTATTACTCTTTCATTATTCCAACATACACGCTGCACGGAAAGTAATAACTTTGAGAAAATTAGAAATTCAACCTTAGTTTAAAGCATAAATTAAAGTAAAAAAGTATCTAAGAGAAAGAATGTAGAGTTCCCAGTTAGGGGGTCGTATTCCCACGGTGCGGGCGCACAAACACACTCTTACCTTTTCTACTCCCACATAAAGACAATTTCTGTTTAATAACTAATAACAGCACCAAACCTGTCCACTGGTTTCGGTCAATTTGACACACTGGGTGGGAAATTGGAAATTCTGCTGTGGTGTTTCACCAACAGTGAGAAGGAATTATAAACCTCAGCTCTCTGTTAGGGCTGTGAATCATATTTTTCGATCATCATGATTTTGAATTCAATTCAAAAAGTTTCTAAATAATCTAATAAACACTGAAATGCTGTGTAACTTGTGTGGATAACTGTTTAAAGGTCATGAACCGGTTGTGAAAAATGAGTAAAAACGTAAAAGTGCCAAAACATGCAGTTCCTCGAATGACCACTAGACTGACCAGTGGGATAATGAGACAGTGTGTCAACTCCTTATAGAGCACCGTGTTAAAATGTGTAAGGTATGTTCAAATCAATCAGGATCTCAGATCTGAACTCCACCCCCAGACCGCAAACATACATTTACTGTTTAAGCCGTTCGGTTGATGGTTTCATTAGGTTTTACCTTGTTGCATCAGCCAACATACTGCTCGGATGAGATTCCCTTACGCTAATTACTTGTTTTTAATTACTGCAAGATAGCAAACCATGACGCCGCCTCCACCTCGCCTCCCGTTTGGGATTAGGGTAGGATGTTGGCCTGTTTTTTATTTCCTTTTAGCTTTCTGTCATGCCTTCCTTCCTTCCTTCCTGCTTTCACTGTCAGCAACAGGACTGTCCTCGTCAGTGGGACACCCCGTCCACACCGTGGGGGCATATACAGTACACAGGACAATTCACCCACTGCCACTTGTTAAGATGTAAACCAGGTGTGGAATGTTTTGAGCAGATCCACTGATTTAAAGACGAGCGATATGCTGACAATTCAAACCTACTGTAAATGGATGCAGCCTTCACAAATAGAAACACCCACACACTCGCTCACACACTCGCTCACACACTCGCTCACACACTCGCTCACACACTCGTACAAACAAAATGTTAGTGCAACTAGATTTAACTGAGTGTAAAAGTTTGTGCCCCCTCAACACAAAACTCATTGACCTTTTGTAGACATCGTAATGACCATGATGTCCGTCACAACAGCGTGTGTCAGAAGCAGACGCAGCTAACTGACTAGGATGATATGTATTTTCGTTGATAATTACTAGCTTCTGTTGATTATTTTCATATTCAGGATGTTGTGGTGGACTTCGTAACTTATTTAAAAGAAAATAGATGATGGTAATAAAAATATTAATTCGCACAAGTGTGATTGTCATCATTAACCTGATTATCTCAGACGGTGAACAAACATGTGATTCCTCCGGGATTTGGTGGCGTTTGCTAGCGTTAGTTCAGTCAGTTCTTCTGTTGCAAATGAGACATTTCAGATAAATTATGTGCAGGTAACGTTACTAAATACTGACAAGCTTTGAAAATTAATAACTGGTGGCACCAACGCCTTCCGCCTCCAGGCTTCGTGTTCGATTTCGCCTCGGGGTCTGTGTGCATGGAGTCCGCATGTCCTCCTTGTGTTTGGTGGTTTTCCTCCAGGTACTCCGGTTTCCTCCCACAGTACAAAGACATGCAGGTCATGCTAACTGGCGCTCCCAAATTGCCCATAGTGTGTGAATGTGCATGTGAATGTTGACCGCTGGTCCTACCACGGTTGTAAAATGTAGAATGAATATACAGTATACAAGGGTCACTGTTGGCCTCCACGGTCAATAGTTGGACTCCAGAGGTTCCTAGATTGATGGATGAATGGAAGGAATTCATAACCAACTGTTGTGGGGTTGAATCCCAAATAAAGTAAAATGAAAATCTAGTGTACTATGTAGGGTGTAGAATCCCTTGTTCCACATACCAAGTAGTGCCCTTGCTCAGGGGTTAGAGAGGGAATTGGGATTCAGCCTTGATGACGTATCATTATCAGATGCGTCTTCTTGCTTCCATGACTGATTTCGGCACCGGCGTGTCCCTTACGCCATCCAGAAGTGGGCGGAACCATAGTGGACAGGTGTCATGATGTCATGCAAAAGGTCAATGGATATTTCCTGTTTTGGGTTTCATAGATGTTTATCCCTCTTCATCTGTATTACAATTTTTCAGTCAAGTGCACAACACACACACACACACACACACACACACACACACATACACACAGAATGAAAAATGTGGGCTCGGGCAAACATTAATGGGAGCGCTGTGCCTAAAATTAGTGATTGCTGCGAGGAAAAAATTATAGAATAGTGAAAAATATTGTTCTCTTCCCACTACTGTATATTACACGCTGGTATGTGGCTCTCTCTCTCCCTCACACACACACACACACGAACATACACAGTTCTCTATTAATAGCTCATCATAGAGATTGCTGGTACAGAACAACAGGGGCATTTTAAGGAATTAAAGGCCTGAGAGTTTCACACTAACTAAAAGCACACTACTTAGACATTAGCTCATTTCCCTGGTTATGTAACCTTCAAAGGCTTAAACACACACTTTTTCTGTGTGTGTGTGTGTGTTTACAGGTTTTAAAATACTGAATGATCCTCAGTGCCATTTGAATGTTAGTTGATGTCAGGTCTCCCAGGTACAGTAGGACGTTACGTAATGACGCGCCAAAAATGCAACAACAAAAAAAAAACACTCCAAACCTGTGTGTGTACGGATGGATCTGATCCCCATCGCACACACACCTCGCAATCTTTTATAGAAAGCAGCGCCGCTTAGCCTGTGTTCAAATACCCAGCATGCACCTGATGCCCCATGAGCATTCCTGATGAGACTGCAGACTGTAGAGGGTAAGATTAATGCATTGGAAATTTTAATAACCAAAAAAAAAAAAAAAAAGAAAAATCAATTTTTAGGAAAGGATGTAGGAGAAAACTGACAAAGATTTAAGGATAAAGGAAAAGGGGAAGAAAACTCCCACAAAGGATCTTCAGTGAGCCGAGATAAAACCGTGTTAAAGATAAAAGAGCTGAACATTTTTGCATTCAGACCGCATTACTCAGCTCACACACACACACACACACACACACACACATCCTCGGCTCGATATACTGGGCAGGTGTGTGGAAAAGTGGAAAAGGCAGTTTAATGATCCTGCTCAATTTAATCCTAGATTGCTCCGGACTGCGGGTCGATGAAAGCCGTTTCTTTTAAAGCATTCTTCTTGTTCTTTATCTTTCTTTCTCTTTTGCTTTCCCTCTCCTTCTCCTTTTAGATCACACACACACACACACACACACACACACACACACACACACATACACATACACACAATCTCCCGCCTTTGGATAACGAATTAGATGAGAATTAGAAGAAAGCTTGGAGAAGAGCAGAGAGATGAATAAATAATGCTGGAGTCACAGAACAGTGAAAAACTGCGGCTTCAGCAGACTATGACTCTACACACGTCTCTTCACACACTCTTCTCTTTAAGAGGACCCACCACTTAGTGTGTGTGTGTGTGTGTGTGTGAGTGTGTGTGTGTGTGTGTGTGTGTGTGTGTGTGTGTGTGTGTTCTGTAAGTAGAGAGTGGAGGTCTAGCCACTGCTTTAGGACTCCTGAATTAAACATTAGCAAGAAGGCCATCAGGATCACTAATGCCAAATGTTTCATGAAATATTAATTATTAGGGCATGAGCTGCACACACACACACACACACACACTCACACACACACACACACACACACACACACATGCACAAACTATTAAAAAAACATTAACAAAATGTTAGTGCAACTGTATTTCAGAAAACATCACACTTCAAAAAAGAGGGGAAAAAAACACTGTTTAAAACTTAACACTATTAGAGCTGAGTGCAAAAGTTTGTACCCCCTTCAAGACGAAACTGATGGATGGATAAATTTTTCCTGTGTTGGGTCTTAATTTCAATTTAATTTATACAGCACTTTTAACAATCGTCACTGATGCAAAGCAGCTTTACAGAATCAAAAGAAAGCGCACCCCTACATCTACTAATGTACTGTGCATGTCTTTGCCTTAACAAATCTTCATGCTTTTATTTCATTATTATACAATATTGTCCTTTTCAAATCTGGTCTGTGACTGAGAGGATACACATTGTCACTTTAAATGATCAGGATTAGTAGTAAAAAGGCTTAGTTTGAGTTCCCTGTTTTAAATCTAGACTAAAGATAAAATCTATTAATATTCACATCACACATCTGTATGGAGAAAACAATGAATTTGTTGGAGCCAGATGGTCTGACTTAAGTATTTTAGAAACTCCTGGGATTTTTAAACCCCCAAAAAATGATACAGGAAACAGTGGAGCTGTGCATCATGGGGCGAACTGCTGCGCCATTCGATTCGATTCTCGCGCACTGCAATATCAATCGATTTCGGATTTGATTTATTAGTGCTGAATTAGCTGTGTAATAAACACTTAAGTGTTGTCCTGATTGTGTTGTTGACTGTTTAAATGTCATATCTGGTACGAAGCGAGAATACTATTTCTCTAAAATGTTCTGCTCCACACTCCAGTCCAGTAGGGGGCGGTACTACACCAACGGCAAATAAACTCAAGAAGAAGCAACATTCGGGTAACGTGTAACATGCAAGCGGTTTGTAATGTCTGCAAAAAATAGTGTTTTTTTTCCAGGTGGTTTTAATTCGCTAATTTTCGACCATTTAACATTTATTTTTACCTACTTAATTGAACAAGTGTGAATCGATTGTGAATCGAACCAAGTAAACCAAGAAGATTAATTAAACTGCAATATCGATTAAACGACACAGCTCTAGTGAGCAGCAGGTCTGCCGAGGTAAACACCTTTTTGATCACGCCACATGACTGTATAAATGCACAGATGTTCCTATTAACTACGTGGCCCCCAGAACTCAAACAAACCATCCTATCAGAACCTGCGTTCACTTTCTCAGAAATCTGAGCCACAGAAGCTCTTCTACTGGATCAGACTACACGGGCCAGCCGTCGCTCCCCACAGCCATCAGTGAGCCTCAGCCGCCTACACTTTTCCTTCCTTGGACCTTCTTTTGGTCGGTCCTGACCACTACAGCTTAGGAACATCTCACAAGAAGGAACAGCCATCACAATTTGGTCCTTCCTGTTTTTTTTCTGCTTCTTCTTCTTCCAACACTTCAACTTTAGAGACAAAATATTCACTTGCTGCCTTATACAGTATATCCCACCCATTTCCAGGTGCCATTGTAATGACGTACTCAATGTTATTCCCTTCACCCATCAGTGGTCATAATGTTATGGCTGATCAGTGTACACTCCAATACTTTCTACAGGCTATAAATAGACTGTACTAAAGTCTCTCTCTAGAGAGAGAGAAAGACACACAGAAATGCAGTCAAGCTCCGACATAAACTAGGCCGCTGGATCGACACAGTTCACTCAGAACTTGAGAAAGCTCTCAGCATGCCTTATTAATGTTGGTAAATTAAAATTGCCTTAATTAACACTATTTTGGGGATAAACTGACGGCGATGAATAAATCAGTCCGGCAACTGTGCATGGGGAAAAAAAAAAATCTGTAGTGTTAAATAAACTCGTGCGGCGTTCGATAACCGCGATTTTTAATTAACGTGCAATGAATTCCTACGGAGAAGAATGACCTCCTACAGTGCTCAGTTCATTCCTGCAGCATTAAAATGAACTCCTACAGAGTTCACGGGTGTCCTGCTGGATGGACCGAAACACTGTAGGAATGCGTCCGTCACTGGGGAGTTCACGAGATGAACATAACGGCTGTAAAGACCTAATTAGAAAAGCAAACAGAAGCATTTGCATGCGTGTATGAACGCGAGTTATTTTCAGACAGTCTCGGTTTCGGGAGAGCCGCAGAGGACTTTAGGAGATTACGAGAGGGATCTTATCTGACAGACATTTTCCCACTGTGATCTGGAATGTCGGTAAATAAAACACTCCCCATTAGGAGAGGAAAAATGAGCAAAGATTAAACAGCTGGTCTAAATGATTCGCACGGCTCAGACTAAAACGTCTCCGCTTCTCTCTCACTAAGTAATGTGCAAGATTAATTTTAAGTGCAGAGGGATTTTATGGTAGAAAATGAGCTAGAACATTAGAGTAATCAGCGTGTTAGTGTAGCAGAGATTAGCTCATTAAGATGGCACCTGGGATATATTAGGCAGTCGCTTCCAGAAGTTGATGTGTTGGAAGCAGGAAAAATGGGCAAGCGTGAGGATTTGAGCCGAATTGTGACGTCTAGACGACGGTCTCCAAAACTGCAGGCCCTGGGAAGTGATCCCGGTCTGCAGTGGTTAGTGAGTACAAAAATGGTCCGAGGAAGGCGAACTGATGAATTGGTGACAGGGACACGAGCACTTACGAGGCTGACTGATGAGTGTGAGGAGTGAAGGTTGACCCGCCTGGTCCGATTCCCACACATGAGCTACTGTAGCTCAGATTGCTGAAAAGCTTCATGCTGCCTGTGATAGAAAGGAATCAGAACATACGGCGCATCGCAGTTTGTTGCGTAGGAGTTGTGTAGATGCAGACCATTCATAGTGGGTGAGAATGGAAGAGATGGCACCAGGATGCACTATGGGAACATGGCCAGCCAGCGAGGCAGTGGAGAAGTTAGGTAGGTGGTACATGTCAAAGTAAACTCCAGATGAATAGCTGGACCCACAGCAGTGTGATGCTTTGGACAATGTTCTGCTGGGAAATGTTGGGCTGCCATTCATCTGGATGTTACTTACCTACCTATGCATTTTTCCAGACCAAGTACTTCATGACAGCAGTACTCACTAATGGCAGTGGCCTCTTTCAGCAGGATAACACTGCAAAAATGGTTCAGGAATGTTTTGAAGAACATGAGTTGATTCGGTCTCTAATTTTCCCTCACATATCTGTGGGATCTACTGAACAAACCAGGAGAATTCATCTCAACTTACATGACCTATAGGACATGCTGCTAATATCTCTGTGCCAGATACCACACACCTTGAGTGGTCTAGTGGATTCCATGGCTCGATGGGTCTGTTGGAGCTGTTCTGGCTATTTTGGTGGCGCCAAAAAAGAGCGACATGATGTTGCAAGATGTGCATGTGGTTTTAAAATGTTATGACTGATTTGTGCATGTTCAACCTTAAACTGATTATTTTTGGATTAAAGAACAACCTGAAGTGACTGACAGTTTTGTATATGTTTTTCCACTAAACAAGATAATTCACCACCAGGTTCTTACTGGTGTTTCAACTGGCCAATCAGAATTGAAAATAAACTATTAAAACACTTTCAAAAAAGAAGTTCTTTGTTGAGGATCGTGTTGAGAAAAGTGGAAAAGTGCTACTTCTCGGGTTCTACACCGAGTCTATAAGGGTTCTCCAAGAGACACAAAGAATGACTGGAGAATCTATAAGTGTGCTACATCTGGAACGTTCATCACCAAGCATGCATGGAGCATATGGACATTTGTGACTGACACAAACTGCAATTAAGAGATTTCTAGCATGTTAGAACACAACTGAACATAAAAAAAACAGATACATCATTAAAAACATCTTTGTGAACAATGTTCTACCATGATGTATAAAAAGCAGCAGAATTTAGCATCAGGTGATTGTTACTCACCCAGAAGAGCAGGTTGAAGAGGAACATCATGTATTTGACACAGCACAGGCACCCGCGCGCCATCCTCAGCTTCTCCAGCTCTAACAAGAAGACAAAAGACAAGTCCAGGTAAAAAACCAAAAACTTCCCTCCACATGCCCCATTCGTCCTTGCTGGCTTCTCGCCCGCTGCCACGGTGCCCTCCGCGCTCTCCTCGGGATTAGTCGGAGTCTGAACCTTTGAGCGACGTGAGCCATAGAAAGCGCCTATGGCCAGGCGGTGTCCCCGACGAGCAGCCTGGGCGAACTCCAGCTCGGTGCTGTCCAAAGACGGACTCGGCTGGACGGTTACGGCCACGCTGCTCTCACAGCGCTTCATGGTGTATCAAACGCTCACGCGTACATCGTGTCAAAGATGCAGTGCAGCATAGCGTCAAATTGATCCACACACTCCAAAAGACACGCTGGAAATCCCATAAGTTACACTCGGTGTGAAGTGCCCGATCAACAGCACAGCATCCTCCTACTCTTATTCTCATAAAAAGCAGCTAGCGAGCATCATTCTTTTCTTCAATCGCAAAAAAAAAAAAAGATCTGCTTTACACTTCTCAGCGTGCTCCCTCGGATCTCCTTTGCACAACTAATGCACCGTCCTCACCTCGCTCTCTGCATCTGAATGTGCTCTCTCTCTCACTCTCTCCCTCTCTCGCTCTCTCTCACCATCTTGCCTCCTCCTGTATATCTGCCAACAAGAGTACGCATGGCTCAATTGTTCCTCCCAAAGATTCAAATCAGACTGTTTAGAACTGGAATTTTGCATCAAAAAAACAAAAACAAACAAACATTAAATTAATGAATTAATGAATTGAATTTGGATGATCTTTATAAAATTTAAACTTAGCAGTTTTGAATTCACCTTGAAAATCTTTTTAACAGAAATAGCACAGGTTTCTGCGGTTGTAGAAATTCAGGTCACATGAATGCAAACGAGCCTCGTCTGATCTCAAACACACACGTTTACATACACCGCATCCGCTCTACACCCTTTATAGTCTTTCATTTTTAAAGAAATATATATTATAGAATATTTTTATATACAGTAAGGACAGAACAGTTAATGTCTCAACTGGACGATTTGATCTTATCATGTCCTCTTTAACCACATCCGTCATTTCAAGCTGGGGCAACACGGTTAAAGCAGCAGTATGTAACTTTAGCGAGTGAGCAATGAAATCTGCTCGACTAAATTCCTTTCTTACAAAATGCATCTTGCCAATTAACAGGACTATAACAATTAGACTGGTAATTACTTTAAGGCTATAATATGTTAAAGGAGTGGTTTTGTTTTTTACTGGAGATTTTTCGACATTTCCTTAAGCAAGCCACGTCATCAGACCAAAGAAGGTGAATCTAATTTAAAATTTTTAATTCGGAACAAGTTCAAGTTCAGGTAGGCTTTATTGTCACTTCATCCATATACAGTTAGTACACAGTGAAACAAAACAACGTTCCTCCAGAACCAAGTTGCTACATGCAACATAAATTTACAGAATAAGTTAACAAAGAAACTAACTAGCTAACTAAGAGGCCTAGTTAGCTGGGTAGCTGAGACAAGCCAGATTGACATGACAACGTAAATTTAACAACATAAATTAGCAAATTAGCTGACGTCTCTAGCTCTGCGGCTCGTTTCTGGCCTGATGACTTGCCTTCTGCGAAACAATTTACCTAAATGCATGTCAATCTGCTTATGGAAGCTGAGCGGCGTCATATTTAGAAAACCGTAACAGATAAGTAGAGTTACAGTGCTGTGAAAAAAAAAAAACTATTTGCCTGAATTTAATTTTTTTGCACATTTGTCATAATTCAATGGTTGAAATCATCAAACTGATTTTATATTACACAAAATAATCTGATTAAATACAAAACGCAGTTTTTACTTGATGATTTCATTTATTAATGGAAAAAGGCTATCCAAACATAACTGGCTCTATGTGAAAAAGTAATTGCCCCCTTTGCTAAATTATAACTGAACTGTAATATTTTGAAAAGCTGAGTTAAATGCCACACCCAGGCCTGATTACTGCCAGACCTGTTAAATCAAGAAATAACATAAATAAAACCTTCTACTTGAGAAATTCCGGCCATCAATTTGTTACCTCAAGCTCAAGCTCACTTGGATGACGCTGGAGGACAATTATATAAGGGACACCAGCAAGTCCACCAATAAATGGGTCAAAACAACAAAATTAAGGTTTTGAAGTTTGAAGTCTGGACTTAAATCCTATTGAGATCCTTAAACTGGCCGTTCGTGCTCGAAAACCCTTCAATGTGGCTGAATGAAAAAACAATTCTGCAAAGAAGAGTGGGCCAAAATTCCTCCACAGTGATGTGAAAGGCAATTACTTTCTCCCATAGGGTCAGGTAGCCTTGGACAGCTTTTTTCCCTTAAGAAATGAAATTATTTATTCCAAGGAATAAAAAACGCATTGTCTGAGGGATACTTTAAGCTGGAGCAAACCTGGTTCTGCCATGCACATTTTATTGTTTCCCCTGCTCTGTCACAACAATTTAAATTTAGAAAGGCTGTTAATTGGCTGATTATTTAAATCATGTGTACTCTGAGGTGAGGAAACACCTGATGAAATGTGCAGAGCAGGGAGTCCTGGGGGGACCAGGGCTGAGATAAACTTTGCTGGAGGACTAACTTGGAGACACATTTTTACAGGAGCTCGGAGACCCGTGTTAACCTGTTAATGAAATAATAAAACTCGGGACCTTTAAATCTGAATAAAATATTTTTGCGGTATGCTGAGGTAAAAAAAAAAAAAAAAAAAAAAAAAGTGGTAACCTTTTCAGAATAAAGTTTTAAGGAAAAAATATTCAGGGGTCAGCTGGTAGATTTTATTAAACCTAGAAGTTACATACAGCAGCTTTAAAATATCTCTGCAGGAGAAAGGTCACTATGATGCCTCACTTGGTTTGAGAAGTAAGCTGGTGTGTTAGGAGCAAGGGTCTTACACACTGATGTAAATATATTATATTAGAATTAATGAGGTTTCAGACAGTCAGGGCGGATAATCATCCAAAGTCTGGTCACCCCTGGGGTACCTTTAACCTCACATAGCACCTTTAAGATAGCCTGAAGCACAAATACAAGAGACAGAATAAACCCTGGGCATCTGAAGCTTTCTAGTTATTACTTTTACTGGTGTATTGGTGCTATTTACACAACAAACACTGCAGTTCTGCTGCCAATATGCAAGAACCAGCTGTATATCTCATTCTTCTATATTATGCACTGATCTGGGATTTATTTTCAATAATTCAATACAATTCAATTCTATTTATATAGCATGTTTAACCGTGACCATAAGCAATGGTCTTTTTGAGGTGTATACTGTTATACTTAACACACTGATGTACTGCAGAACATCTCAAGAACTTGTTTAAAAATGATTTGTTTTATGATTTATGTGCTAGATTTGTAGGGTAAATATACAACATAAAATAAGTCAGATCATAAAACCGGTTAAATCTGAATCAATGACTGGGATGCCCATCAGGCTCGGGTTTGATGTTAGATCCAGATTTATATACTGAGAACGAGGCAGTGTGTGAAAAACTGAGAAACAGAGATAAAGAGAGAGCAAGACGAGCCAGGAGCAAGGGTGACCTACGACCTTATGTTTCCATGACAGTAAACTCAGGGTCATACTTAAGTTACTGCTCAAAGTTATTCTCTGTTTCTTACAGAAGTTATAGTCAATAATGAGCACAGAGCAATTTCTGTACTGTATAGAGAGACTTTATACCAGACAGCGCTGTCAAGTGAGAAATCCATGTTCCGGCATTTTTCTCAGCGTTTTCTTTGCCGAGTGAACCGAGGCAGGACTAATTACCAGAACTGGATTTGGAGAACCTTGACCAGGCATGGTGTGTACCAAACAGTGACGTGTGTGCGTGTGGAGCTAGACTAGTGCAGACTAGAGGTGTTGGTCTGAAACTTACACAGTATAATATCCTAGTGTAAAAAAAAAAAAAAGAAGCTTTGTTCAAGTCGAACCCAGACTTTTGATTGTAAAGAATAACAGTCGAGAGTAAAAACTCCCTTTGTTTCTCAATCCCCTGCTACACTAACGCTTCATTTACCACAAAGTCCTAGTATGACTTGAACACCCCTCGTATACTCATACTCGTGTTGAATTATGCCACAGCTTTAGCAGAAAAGACAACCACATATATCGTACACAAATACTCCTATTTTGAGAGAGTATCACTTTTTCTTCTATGGAGTTTATGAGCGGTTGGTGCAATACCGCCACCTACTGGACTGGAGAGTGGCGCAGAAGATAAGGAAGAAAAAAAGATTGTATGAGACGTGACATTTAAACTATCAGCAACACATAGCCCTTTCTTTGCTGTTATACACATTATTTAAAACCCTGAAACTGGTAATGTTGCCATAAACCTAAAAAGTCAAGTAATAGAGGAAAGATTTTTATTCTGTCCAGTAACTGTAGCCAAAGAAAGGGTTAATAGCAAAAGAAGATTACACAAGCAGAGGGTTTTCAGTGCCGTCACATCCACTGAGCAGAGAAATGGATATTGCTGTAGTGTGATTTAGGGCAAGTCCAGAAGGAGGGGGTTAGGAAATTTATGGTGAGTCAGAACGGGAACAAATGAGATGAAAACCACACAGAATGAGGAAAGGAAAGACAGGTAAGATGGGGAAAGATGGAAATGCATTTTAATCAGCGGTTTGAAAAAATGTACAGATGTGAGATAAGTACAAAACGAGTGCACGCACTGGACGAAGATGAGCGGCAGGCATGGTCGTTAGCAGGGTTGCCAAATTGTGCTAGTTTAAAAATAATAATAATCTGCAGGCGCATAGATCAGACCAAGACCTCGTTTAGAAGCGAGTAATCTGAAATATATAACACAGTACAGTGATAAAGCCTTTTTCCCCCTCCATCACCTTTAAGCGACATCAATACAACTTTACCACATAATACATTAAGGTCCTGGCTCCTTATTCACTACATGTGCTCACTTCATAGGGTGCATGGCGCACTATACGTCTTCTAGTAGAAGTTACAATTCAGTCACAGATTGTATTTTTCTTTTACATACAAAATTCTGTCTAAAGTATTGACACCCTTGCCTTCATTTAGCTAGTTTGCCACATCGACAGCAAAGTCCTTTCCTCATATGGTTACCACGTCACCACTTTTGTGAGGTAAGACATGATGGACACAACCGCATTAGTAATGCTATTCTGTGGAAAAAACTGATCGGTGGACAAAATGCTAATAATTACAAAATGCTAATATTTAACTGAAATTTAACTTTCACCAATTCAGATATGACAAGTTCAGAAAAGACGATTTGAACACATCAAACATTTACTGCTTGCTATGATCTGGGGTTGCTTCTGTTGGTTTGGTCTAAATTCAGCAATGTTATGTGGCAATAAAATAAGGTCAGCTGACTATCTGGACGTACTGAATGACCAGATTTTTTCCACCAATGGATTTTTTTCTTCCTTGATGGCACGGGAATATTCCATGATGATGATGAAGGTATTCATCAGGCTCAAATTGTGAAAGAGTGGTTCAGGGAGCATGAGACGACTTTTTCACACATGGATCGGCCGCCAAAGAGTCCAGACCTCAACCCCATGGAGAATCTTTGGGATGAAGACTTCATGCAGTGGTCCGACTCCCCCATCAATACAAGATCTTGGAGATGAATTAAAATAAATATTGTGACATTGCATAAGCTTATCGAAACAAAGCCACAGCAAATGTGTGCTATAAAGCAAAAGGTGGTCCAACTAAACTTTAGTCTACCTGAGCCTCCAGGAACAAACTGGACTCAGTATGAATGCAGATCAATCCCTGCTATCCGTTTTCACCCGAATGAGGATGGGTTCCCTGTTGAGTCTGGATCCTCTCAAGGTTTCTTCCTGTTTCTATGAGTTACTGACTTGTGCTGAGGTAGGCATACTGGTGGACGCAAACCCCTGATAAGCAAACTCAGGATTCTGTACAGCTTATTGTGTGATGTTTTGTGTATGTGAATGTGTGTGTGTCTCTGTGTACTGTAGAATGCTGACTCGGTGCCTTTCAATGTTTTAGCCCAGAGAGTTCTCATTAGAAAGTGAGTCACTAAGTTTAGACTATACATCAGACACAGATGTTGCACAGCTTTCCATTTTACAGGTGCAAGTCAGTCAGTGAAAGACATTTAATTCATTATATCTCTCTCTCCGTCAACATTTCTCTCTCTCTCTCACACGCACAGATTTTCCAATCATAATCAGAGACTGTATGTCAGCGGCTTAAACATGAATATTCAAAAATAATCAAGACGAAATACGTATCATAAATCAGCACCTCAGCCTTAAATCCCAGCACAGCAGATGCTCTGTCTCAGTGTCTGGTTCTAATGTCAGGAGAACATCTGTTTTTATTTTTACTTTCTTAAAATCACCTGTCTAACAAGTGTCTGCCTCCTACAGTACCTGGTCACCCTCAGGCATGTCAATGACAATGGTCTCTCTGTACTGTACGTATGTTCAAGGAGGAAACCCTGAATTGAACCTGGATAACATCAATGTAGAAAGTTCTCTCAGTATGCCGTGATCGAACTGTCAGCTTCACGCCTGAAACACTGGCCTCCCAGGAACTCCTTTAATGACTCAAAAAAGTGGAAAAAGTTTGGAGCGAGGTCAGGACTGTACAGGGGACGTGGTAATGTGGAAGTGGTACTTATTAAGATGACTGCGTGTACAGTTCCCGCAGACGGACACGTCTCTTTTTTTTCCGCAAGTTGTAACAAGTTATCTGTCGATTTTCAAGGGAATGTTTGCGGGAACGACTGCGGTGGGCTCCAAGCCACATCAGCCGGGATTCAAGTCTGGAGTTACGGCCTTCTTTAAAACATTTGCACCATTCAAAAAGAGTCTCATTAACACACTGTGCTTGAAGTCTTGTGTAAACGTTAATCGATTTTTACGCCTTCATTCACCAGAAATTTCATCTTATCGTCATATGTACTTGTGGTTTCTTAAAGTTTTCAAGACTTTTCTAAGTAACAAAAGCACATGCACAAAAGCCTGCTTTGCCGTTTGCTAGAATTCAGCCTCATCATGATACTTATTTATACTTATCGTGAGTAATAGTTTTATTACCTTGACTATGTTAAAGCACAGGTTTCAGCCCTCACCCTGGAGATCCACCTGTCCAGCCTGTTTCAACGTTTTTGTAGTTCCTTACACACTTAATTCATCGAACTACCTCATGAACAATCCGTCCTGATTTGCAGTAAGTGGGTTCGAGTATGAAAAACCACTCGATCGTCCAGGTCTTCTTGTTGGCCGAATTGCTCTTATGCTTGTGCTCGTATAAGACTTTTCCAATGTGCCTTCTAAAAATAAATAAATAAAAAGACAAGCGGTGTGGAGGAGACTGCACAGCTCCAAGGCACAAGCTCAATTAAAACATGCTTATTTGTGAAATGTTGAAAACTTCTGCTAAATATCGAACATCATTTGCTCGGTGAAGGTCTGTTTGAATAAACTGAGTATTGTTACAGGTTGGATAAACACTCATTTTCCCATTATGAGACATTCTACCCACTTACCAATGAGTAAGTAATGACCTCTGCAACTCCAGCCACCCACTCCCAGATGCACGCACACACACACACACACACCACACACATCTCTCTCATTACTAATTAATCTGCTCTTGCAGTCTCAGCAGCGCTCCTGGGTATTGCTGCACTTCCAGGCCGGAGTGTGAGGAGGTGTACGAGCAGCGAGACTGTGTACTTGTCAGAGTCGGCTTGATCAGACCTGTGTGTAACTGGAGGATAACACCTCGAGGGGGTCGGACCTCTGTGGCCTTACACAAGGAGGCAGAAACGTCAAGCTTTACTAGGTGTGTGTGTGTGTGTGTGTGTGTGTGTGTGTGTGTGTGTGTGTGTGTTAGGAAGCAACTTTAATGTAGTCCAGTGTTCATTTTGTCAGCTATTTTCAGTTTTAGTCTTAGTCTTAGTCCCGGGATAAATGTCCCTGTTAGTTTTTTTTATCATATTTAGTCAATCTTAGCCTATTTTTCTTTAGTCAGGTTTTAGTCGACTAAAGGTCTGGCCGTTTTAGTCAGAGGAACCTTTAAGTATTTTCGTCTAGTTTAATAAGTCAATGAAAACGTAACATTTCAGCAATAAGATTATTATTAATTAACCCTACACAGTCAATCTAGTCTAGCCCAAACCATTGTTAAGGTTTAGTTTTTAGCTATATATATTTATTTTTAACTATCATAACTGCTTCATGTCCAGATTTTTTTTTTAAACTACAAAACAATTATGCAGTATGGACAATACAGTGTTTTAAAACTTCATTTTTTTAAATAGATAAACTTACACACTTAGACTGTTGTAGGGACAGTACCTATAGGTCACAATCATTTGCTAATGTATTAGCTTAAAGTGTTTTGCATATTGTGTAAAGTGTTTCGCAAAGGTTTAACTATAAAATAAAATATAATACAATACATTATAACATTATGTTAACATGTGGTAACATAATTACCACAAAGAGACTCTAAAACTAAATCTGCTGCCACATGATTGGCTGATTTGATCGATTTCTGTTTTTGCTTTTTTTTTTTTATTTTAAAAGAACATCAAACGTGGTACTGTAACCAAAAAATAACCACCAGCTTGTCTATTACAGTTACTATTCTCTAAATTAGACTTATTTAATGCTTGGAAAGGCTAAATCAGTAGTAATCCATTATGGGTCAATAAGAAGAATCAATTAAACCATTACCACTATAACTTTTTACAGTGAAATAAATGAAAGATGAGACATAAAAACATGACTTTAAGGTGGTGGAGAAAAAGCAAGAACAAATACGGGCTGGGTAAAAAAAAAAAGGAAAAGCAGGAGACCTAAAAATGTTGCCCTAGAGGCATGTAGAATAAAATCCTTTCATAATAATGCTGAGAAATATCATTTTTATGGCTTTACTATTAATATTTAATACACGAGGTTTTTACTGTACTGGTAATGAAAGAACATCAAAAACCTAACAAGTATTAAACGTCATGTCGTGGTCGTTTCTGTCCTGTTTTAATACAGGAGCGCAAAATTAATTTCATCCCTCCGTCCTGGGGAGCGGTAAAAAAAAAAAAAGTGATGAGGAAGACGCAAGTTCTTGCATGAGACTGGTGCCGGATCATAAAAAAAAGGAAGAAAGAAAGAAAAAAAGAGCACTGCTTTCGGCGGCAGCTGTGCAACATCTGTCTCAGCAGATTCTCAAAACTTGCTGAAGTTTACTACTGAGGATTTCGCACATGGGCTGCATAATTAGTAAGTTGTTTGAAAAATTGCATTATAAACTAAAGATTATGCTCCAGAGCTTCAGATAGGATTGCTGCTGTCAGAAGAATGCAGCATGTAGAGCGGCTGCGCCTCACACTGGTGCTAAACGGTCTACACATAATAATGGAGATGACTAACTGCTAGACAGTTTCAGAAACGCTGTGTAACCCACAGGCATACTTACTGAAATGGGTTCCATGCTGCGTTTATGCTTTTCACATTATCTTTGGGTTTTCTTCCCAGAATTTATTGCTAATTGTCTGCTTAAAAGAATGCAGTTTTGAAGATGGCTATAAAAGATTATAAACTTAGCTCTATGCACAGTTTTGCTGGTCAGGATTAAGGCTATACGGTTTAATCAATCTTTTGTTGAGTCGATGGGTCAGTTTTCAATTCATTATCGATTCACATTTTTCGATCTACAGCGGATACAAATGTCCCCATCAGAAATAATGTAAATGCAGATAACCTGAAAATATTAGCAATATTACAACAACAAAAAATACTACCAATATTACAAATATATATATACATTACCAATATTACAAAAGAAAACGTGCAAAAAAATCATGTAGCTTCTGAACACATGCCGAAGGAAACGATAGACTAAAGTAATTAGCAAAAATCTGTAAACTCACTTCACTTGGCTTTCCACTGACGCAAACAAGTTTTGAACAACTCCCAGATGTACACGCAACTTATGCTTCATATGCTGACACAAAGTGCTTGCGAAAGTTCACAAGGAAACGCATTTAATGCCAATGTGCCAATGTTTTTAACTGTTTGAATTATTTTCAAATGTTAAATTATCGCAAATGTACAATTTCCAGTAAAAATACATCGCAGGGTCTCCAAGTGGCGCAGCGGTAAAGTGCTCGCCCTATCATCTGGAGATCGTGAGCTCGATTCCCAGGTGATGCTGTAACCTCTCGCCGCAGGTCTAGAGAGAGCTGATTGGCCGAGGAGAGGGATTAGTGGTACTTAGTGGCCCACATTAATCACAGCTCTACAGCCAATCAGGGGCGTCTGTGAGCTCTCCGCTACTCCGCCCCCATCGGTGTGTGAGCGAGCAGTCCGAAAAGATGCGGTCGGCTGACGTCACGTGGTTCGAAGGAAACACGTGATAGTCTTCAGTCCTCCCAACTGAGTGGTAGTAGTAGC
>JAQMYG010000004.1:6575781-6588364 GCA_030014215.1 Clariallabes teugelsi
CGTCACGTGGGTCGGAGGAAACACGTGGGTCGGTCTGCGGCCCTCCCGACTGAGTGGCGGTAGAAGCTTAATGTGGGAGCCCCTAGTGACTGGGAGGAATTGGACACGACTAAAATTAGGGGAGAAAATCGGAAAATCGGGAAAAAAGAGGGAAAAAAAAAGAAACAGTACAGCTAAGAGAAATTTTAATTTAATGGTGCGGATAATTTTTGACCCACCGTCATATGTTTTAACTTAAAAAAAAAAAAAAACATTACACAAGTTGTAAATGTGCAATAATTCTGTGCATTTTTCCAATTCTAGGCAAATTAGATATGATGCAGTAAAGTAATGAATCCAAATGAGTGGCTGAAATGATTCTTTGGCCCAGTCCTGTGGCTCATACGGAAAATCATGTACTGTAACTGTAGATTTATTTCATCCTGTCAAGTGTACGAAAACATTAAAGAGATAAACAAAGCTTGTACAAAGCCTAGCATGTAACAACAATTAAACACCCAATTATTATACTAATTAGTGTTTTATATACTGTAGCTCTCAAAGCATGTGCATTTTGTCTGCTTATACTTTTCAGCAGGCCACGCCCACTAGATACAGAGTTATTGTTTACTACACGCTACGAGTGACAAGTCTGACTTGTTGCTTGCTAATTTGAAAGTATGATTAACAGTCTAAGAATGAAATGATGATCAAAGCTGTCATATATCTTCACAATACACTCACACACACACACACACACACCACTCATCTTCGTGACTGAAAGCTAGCAGAAGAGAATTATTCACAGTAGCGAAAAAGCTAAGAAGCTGTTAAGAAATTCAGACTCTGAAAGAGAACAAATAAGAGGAAAGAGCAAGATTCTAGCTGTATTAGTTTATTTACTTATTTATTTAGTTTGAAAGATTGGTTTCTACAGTTACTCCAGCACAAAACATTTCTCTGTAAGAAGGAAATCGTTTGGCTTGTTAGTTAGCATTGTTAGCCTGGTTCTGATTAGCTTCAGCTACATACCACCCAGGTGTATATCCGGGAGCTGTGAGGCACTAGAATCCCCCCAGTAGTCTATGAAAAGGACACATTAATGAGCAATCAACCATTTAGGTGTATTCAAAAGCTTTCCTGAAATGTCACGTTATAATAAATAGCAATGCAGATGTCTTTTTTCAGAAGTGCGATGAAGAAAGATGTTCATGTAACTCATATTATTATGAAGAGACAAAGAAAGACTGTCCATACCTGCTTCTCCTCGGAGAGCCTTCTCTACAGCAATGCCCTTCTCCTCCAACTGCCTCTGCTTCATTTCCACCTGCTCCAACTGCCGCTGGATTATCTATAAAAATACAAAGTGTGAATCAGTTATCGATTTGTAATTGTAGACTAATAAAGGCTGCAATCTGACTGGCTCTTCACATTTCCATGACTTAGCTTTCAGCAGAAAAACCTTAGAATTTTGAGATATAATAACTTGATTGTGTCACTGGATGAAAGAATTTTGTCTTCACAGTATTTTCATTTCAACCCAATGATAACAGTGAGAAGTAAACAATCTAATTTGCTTCCCAGCATGCGGAGGCAAAATGTCTGTGGTTGTACATCTGCCATATCAGTCATATTACATCTTTCTGTTAATGTAGGTGGTTCTTGGCTACTGTACGTTGCAGACTCTAGCAAAGCTGGTGCACATGTTGAATGGCAATTGTAGTCAGCAGGCTACACCGCCAGAACAAATCTACTTCTAAAAAGTTAGATTTTAAGTGCCTACAGTTTAACATGCAACATTAAATTTTACAAATTTTACATGCAAAATTAAATTTTGACAGTTTTTTTTTGGGCAAGTGATGGGTTCATGGGCCTAAATGTACACAGGCATTCAAGTCAAACTGGGACTTTTGATTGTGCAGAATAACAGAACATAGCTATGACAATAAAAATACCCTTAATTTCTCTATATAATCGCCTGCTACACTAATGCACTTATCCCAGGATTGAACTAATGCTTGGATACCCTCTGCCTGCTTCATGTCTGAAACGCTGGCCTTCCAGGAACTCCTCTGATGGCCCGCCCAAACATGTAGAAATGGCATGGAGCGAGGTCAGGACTGTAAGGCAGATGTGCCAATAACTCCCAGTAAAGTTCCTGTACTGTGCAAGTGGTACTTTTGAATTATTGTACATTTCCCACGGACTGATACGTCTCGTCTGCAAATTGGTGCCAAGTTAACAGTCTATTTTTAAGGATAATGGTGTTCCACTCTCTGAATGTTCACAGGAACTTTCAAAATAGTTTGCACCATACAAATGTTTTAAGAGTCTCATCACTGTGCGTGAAGTCTTCTGTAACTGTCAATCAGTTTTACGGCTTCATTCACCAGACATTTCATCACAAGTTCAGGTCTGACCTGAACAGCATCCAGAGGATTTTTTTTTTTTTTTATCAAACAAACAAATGAGAAAAAAGAAAATTCTTTTCACACTCAAACTGTCACAAAAAATGCCAGAAACCTTCACTAATTTGAGCTCTGTGCTAGCAGAAGAGAATTATTCACAGTTAGCCATTTCAGATTAGCGAAAAAGCTGTTAAGAAATTCAAACTCTGAAAGAGAACAAATAGGAGGAAAGAGCAAGATTCTAGCTGTATTAGTTTATTTACTTATTTATTTAGTTTGAAAGATTGGCTTCTACAGTTACTCCAGCACGAAACAGCTTGTTAGTTAGCATTGTTAGCCTGGTTCTGATTAGCTTCAGCTACATACCACCCAGGTGTATTGTATATCCAGGAGGTGTGAGGCACTAGAGTCCTAGGCACTATTTATTTCAACAGTTCAACAGAGAATTTTGCTAGTTTTTTTTGGGCAGTTTGCCCTCTTATTAATATTCATACTATATCTATATTCAGACTACCAAAAATCTCTAACAGATACAAACCTGTGCACGATGTAGCCTTTTCAGCTCTTCCTGCTTAGCCTGTCTGCGTGCCGCTCTTTGTATTTTGCGGGTCAGCTTGGCGTCAAGCTCCTCCTCGGTTCCTGCTTTCTGAAAGAGTGTGGAAGATAAGCTTATACTCGAAGGGTCAGGGAACACCACTCACACCCCTACCACCTCGGTGGAACATGATGATTTTGGGGTCACCACCTTTTCGGGCCTTTGTGACTTCTTGCAATGTGTCTGTTGGGTAACAGGATCAAAAGGCAGGCTGAAAGTTACTTGCTGAAATTTTACTTGCTTCAACAATTGAAATGTAGGCAGGCTGTGTAAAAGGCAATGTTGGCTCTACCTTAACGACGTAAGCTCTCTTGAATGCCAATGCATGAGGCACGTAAACAGACTTGGGAGAGAAAAATGTGGAAACTTAATTACTTATATTAGAAACAAACCACCCTGCTCAGAACTCCCAACAGGACAGCCCTTAACGCTAGAATCAACTTACAGCTATCTACTAAACACAACGAGGGGAAGTATCTACCCTTCTACACTCAAAAAAGGATTCACTTTAGACAGTTTTTAGCTATTTAAGGAGAAAGAAAAGAGATCGGAACTTGGGGAAACAAATCTGGCGTACAGTTCTATACAGACACAACAGTACTCGCTACACAAAAAACCTACCACATTCCTCTAAAAAACCTAATCTCCCCAACAATGCCAACAATGTGCTGACACAGTTGTATTTTATACCTTGTCTTGCTCCTCCACTCTATCTTCCTCCTCCTTGATTGTCTCTTTCGGAATATCCGGCCTAATAAGGTCAGACACCTCCTGACTCAGCTGGAAATACGGTCACAAGGCAGTTCAGACCCCAGTGTAATAACATTCCCATTAGATCTATCCTACTCCACCAGATGGAATGTAAGTATTCAGGAGTTCCAACAAACACAAGTTCATTTCTTGTTATTTTTGGGCATTGTGCCTGCTTTTCTCAATCTAAAGTGCTTCAATGAACTTTAAATTAATCAAGCAATTTCCAGATAGGAAGGAAAGGAAGTACAAAGGTAAGACAAAGAAGTAAAGGAGAGACAAAATAAAGGGTTTTTGTCCTGACCTGAGCTCTAAGTGGAGATCTGTCTAGCACAACACTGCAGCACAGGTCTGTTTCTTCAGAGAAACTCAGGTCCTTCATTGAGCTCAGGTCTGATAAAGAGAAATGTTTGCAATTCACTCATTTTCTTCTCACTGTGTATGTTTTCAGTCTTTGAACCATCTCCACTACCATGTCCACATAAGTGACGCACAATGCAACAAGTGCAAATTTTTACCTGAGGTTCTTCTAAAACCAGGCAATCTCTTCTTGCTTTCCATGCTGGTAGCACTTGGCAGAGTCCTGGAATAACCTTCAACCTCTTTCCTCTTCTTCTCTTTCTTATACCCAGAGAAGACAGTCCTCCACAGGGATTTGTGTTTCCCCAAATCCTGCTGCGTTTCCCCTGACAAGTTTGCGCTTTTTCGGTTCTTCCTTGGTGAGAACAGCGAGCTCCGCTTCTTCACCTTCTCCTCCTCCAATGGCTCGATCTCTGACATCCGTTGCCAGGCCTCAGACCTTCCTGCTTGCAAAGGGACATCTGATAGTGACCTCCTTCCCTCAAGTGCACTTTTATCCCTCATAAAGGTTCGGGTTGGGGCACTGGACATGGGAACTTCTGTGACACTGGTGCAGGAGGGCAGAACCTGGCAAGGATGCAAGTCATCTGCGTCTCCCGCATATACAACCTTCACCTCAGTAGGAGGCAGACTCTGAGCCCTATTCAGGGAAGATTTTAGTTTATTATGCTCTGCAAGGTCTGGTCGAACAGGGACCGTGTGGGAAGTCAACAAGATTTCTTTGTTTAAAGTTGGATCCGAGTGATTCAAGTCAAGGTTCTGCCTAGCTACTAGAGGACTCCTTGGAAGAGGCCAAAACCTAAGATCTGGGGCTGAAACTCTTTGGACTGCACCGGTGTTTGAGGAGGAGATATTGGTCAAGCCCCTTCCCTCTTCTGCTACCTGACCCTGCAAAGTAATATCAAGATGATGGACAATTGAAGAATGGTCTACTACCTCCTCTGGTTTATTCCCTTCCTTTAGAGACACATTCTCAATCCTTGTTTCTGGAGGGTGTGAGCTGCTACATGATAATATACCATCTTGGAAATGTGCATATGCACTTTGTAGGTCAGTCATTGAAGGTGTCTGTGTGTTGTGAGTACCAGCACTCTGAGTCAGTGTACCTGAGGTTTGGTTGATTAAGTCACTCTTATATGGAGTGTCTAAAGGCAAGTTGGAATCAGATGTTTGTAGAGTGTTTGTAGAGGCGTAAAATGTATCTCCAGTGCTCAAGGAGTGGGTTATTAGATCACAGGTCACTGAATGCCCCAAACTTTTTCTGATTTCTGCACTCTTCACCCAGAATTTCTCAATGACCACAGATCTCTTGGTGACTAGGTCCTGTGGTGTCACAGGAGGGCTGGAGGTGGGTGTATAAGTGTGTGTAGGATCTACAACAAGGGTGTGGGGTTTTTTGGAAGCTTGCGAGGAAACAAGGTCCAATGGCTCAGAGACATTTGATTCAGTCTTTCTGTCTGGAAGTGGTTTCACCTCTTGATCTATAGAGTGTTCCTCATTAGACTCTGAAAAAAAAGTAAAAAATTAATTTGCTGAGATTTGGAAAAAAATCAGAAATCTTTTAACAAATCATAATTTGATAGAGGAAGGAACATAATGTAACACTGAAGCCAAAAAGCAGAAAAGGGTAAAATGTGCAAACAGTATCAGGCCTAAATTCATTTGTGATGCTGTGTAGGTACATGTCAGATCATGCATAGCATCACCAATTGCTGAGTGAGGGGGGAAAAACAAATAAAATAGGTGATCATCATGGAGCAATGCTACCTTTAATACCACCTGCCTCCTCTTCCTTTAGCCACACCCCTAAATGCAACTCCTTTTCCCAAGGGCAGTATTCGCCCTCTATTCACACACACAAGAGACACAAACAGAACTGTATAAGAAACACACCTCCACATGTACAATAATCACTGAAGAACCATGCAAAGAACACAATCCAGTTTTCAATGTGTGTTCACAGACAAACGTGAAAATATCACAGCATTAAAAAGAGACAGAAATGAAAGATACAGTAAATAAATAACTGTATGTAAACGAAGGATCTCCATATTAGTAGATCATCAGTATATCATCATATCAAAGGTACCACTTTCTGTGGAGGCCATAAACGTAATGATTTAGGAATATATTTACATTTTATGTAACCTTAATTATAATAAATATAACATTCATGTAAAAATAACAAATATTATGCTTATTATATTTAAGCATTATTACACTAGACAGAGTGCTGTTGTACAGAATAACAGCATGGCTGTGATGCGGTCATTGGAAGCTAAAACAGGCGTGCTGATATTCAGCATAACAGCACATCCTCTATGGTGATATTGCTTTTATACAAAAGTTCAAAAAACTCAATTTATTGTCAAACAGATTATGATTTGTTTGTTTATTTAACCAGTTATTTTGCTCTGCCAACACATATCCTTTGTGACTGGCAGTGACCTACAATTAATGTAATTAACAGAGATTTTAAATAGGACTGTCAATAATAATATGTTAACTTTTCACATAAAAACAAAGGAAGTTTCACCAAATGCTGCAAGACCTCCTACCATCACTAGAGTCTCCTTCATCCTCTTCTCCTTCAGAAACAACTTTTTGTTCTCCTCCCTCTGTCTCATCCTTTCCTTTCTCTTCTTCCTTTCTTTGGTCTGTCCCCGCGTTTAACTCCGTCTCTCCATCTACCCTGTCTTGTGGCTCTGTCCCCCTCCTCCAAGGCTCCTCCTTTTCTTCCTCCAGCTCTGACTCTGAACTACTGCCAAGGGAAAAAGAGGGGGGAGAACATTGCAACATTACAAATGCCTGGGAAATGATAACAAGGCCATGTTTATGGAAGGGAATCCGTTTAAGACAGCTAGAGTGAGTTTCAAGTATGTTTGACGGTGTGTGTGTTTGAGAGAAAGAGAACGATACCTGGACTGCTCCTCACTCCCTTTCTCCTTCAGGCTCTGACTAAGGTTATGCTGAGCCAGTGTCTCCTCCGCTACCTCCTGCAATGAGCTGTCCTCCTCCTGTAAGCCTGGCCTGCAGTTTTCCAGTGCGATGCGCTCCGGAGTTTCACACAGCTTCTTAACCAGTCTACTGAGAGCGTCGGGAGGAGTGCTGGAGGAAACGCTTTCAGGGGGAGGGACCAGGTCTACTGATCCAGAGGAGGGAGAAGGAAGAGGAGGAGGTGCCTGTAGGTGCAGTGGTACAGAGTGTGTGTGAGATTTCCATAAACAGAGATTCCCATAAATAGGGAGTATGTTGTGATAAGATGCAACCTGGAGTGCAGGCAGCGTTTAGCGATTACAACAACATGATCTTAACCATGCTCTTATTTTTAACTCTTTTAATAATTATTTTAAACTTTTTACATTTTTAAATGCATTCTATATGATAAGGGTATGAAATAGATTATTGTGTATTATATATAGATTAGTTTAAACATCAAAACCACTAACAGGTGACGTGATTAGCATTGATTATCTCACAACAGAGTCACCTGTCAAGGAGTGGGATACATTAGGCAGCAGTTAAACAGTCTGTTCAGTCGAGTTGATGTGTTAAAAGCAGAAAAAATGGGCAAGTGTAAGGATCTGAGTGACTTGGTCAAGGGACAAATTGTGATGGCTAGACAACGGGGTCAGAGCAACTGAAAAAAACAGCAGGTCTTGTGGGGTGCAGGGGTTAAAAGTTGTCCTAGGAAGGACAACCAGTGATCTAGCAACAGTGTCATGTGTGGCTAAGGCACAATGATATGGATAAACAGCGGATCCATTCCCACAGAAGACCTACTGTAGCACAAACTGCTGTAAAGTTAATGCTGGCTCTAATAGAAAGGTTAGCAGTGTATGTGGTTGCAAAGCTGCAGACGAGTCAGGTTGCCCATGCTGGCCCATGTACATCTTTGAAAGCACCAGCAATGGGCACATTAGCATCAGAACTGGACCATGAAGACGATCTGACGAATGTTCTGACGAATCACGTTTTCTTTTTCATAATTTTCAATACAACCTATAACCTGGGGAAGAGGTAGCACCAGGATGAACTATAGGAAGAAGGCAAGCCGACGGAGGCAGTGTGATGGTCTGGGCAATGTTCTGCTGGGAAACCTTGGGTTCTGGCATTCACATGGATGTTACTTTGACACGTCCCACCTTCCTAAATATTGTTGCAGACCACTGTTGGAAGTGGCCTCTTTCAGCAGGATAATGCACCCTGACCCACTGTAAAAAAAGTTGTTCAGGAATGGTTTGAGAACCATGACAAAGAGGTCAAGGTGTTGACTTTCCTTTCAAATTCCTCAGATTTCAATCTGAGTGAGCGTCTGTCGGACGTACTGGATAAACAAGTCTGATCCACTGAGGCCCCACCTCAAGACTTACAGGACTTAAAGGATCAAAAATACTAAATTAAGAAATGCGGCACTGTCCATGACTGTAGTGAGAGGTGTATGAGAGACAGTAGTACCTGTGTAGACTGAGGAGGAGCTGTGATCGGAGCTGGTCTCTTCCTCTGAGCCGCTCCCACCAGCCTGTGTCCGTAGTGCTGTTTGCAATAAAACTTCCCTGGAAAAACAGAAAAAATATACGAAAAGAAATTAAGATTGAGGGACAGATTAAACGAACTTGTAATTATATTGTAGTCATGTGACTGAGTACAATCCAATAGTTGAATATAGTTTTGTGATATTCCAAGTTCCATTTTCATAAATACACAAACCAAGGTTTTAACCAAAGGCTCTGTTTCCACTAATGTGGTTTTGTGTATAACTCTTCAACAATACACCCACTGTCTTTTCTAACACATCAAACCTTATGACTGGTTAATAAAAGGAACAACACAGTTTATGAGAAAAGGGACAAGTATTGTGCTCAAGAGCTGTGAACCATGGCAAGGCTGTCAATTTAATTTGATTTGTGGCATTGCAATTTCCGAATTGATTCAAATCAATAGCATTAATGTATATTGCCTGATTTGCCCCAAGCAGATATATTTCTTATAAGGTTTAAAGTACAGTAGTACCTCTGCATATGAACGCCTTAATAATTTTTGCCTTAAGATCTGAAATTTAGCCAAAAATTTGCCTCGACATGTACGGGCGACCGAATCACCTCAAGAACTCGCCTCTGGAATGAATTAAACTCATACGCTGATGTAGCATGGCCAGTTCACACTTCCAAAAGCCTAGATGATTGGTAGATACCCCAAAATTACTATATGCTGGTCCTTAATCAGGCACAAAAAGTCCTCTGAGCTGCTTTTGAACCAACAAAAAAGTCTTTTTTAAGACATTCTATAGAAAAATAAATCATATTATTGTCATTTGTTCTGTGATTTTAACTCTTATACTGCTAACCACAACTTAACAGTGGACCGTTCCCAAATATTTGAAGGGTTCCCCTTTATTTTTGCATGCACACCTTGGTGATCATCGTAGGCGTAGTTGGACAGGCGTAGTGTGGAGCTGCAGTGGGAACACTGGAAGCAGCTCCTGTGGAAGAACTTGCCCTCGGCACTCAGTCTCTCCATCACGTAGACGCGCCGAGAGCAGAAGTAACACACGTCACTTCCGCCGACATTCACTGGGAACTCTCTCCTCTGAGAAGCCTGCACGTCAGGGAGTAAATAGCAGTCACTTCAGGGTTTCCACAACGTTTAATGTGCCTCAGAGTAAAGAGCACTGGTTGAAATCGGCATGTGTTAACTGGATTTTTCCCTTTTTTGTGTTAAAGATGAAAGATTAGGAGCATGATGAGGTTCAAAAAAGTATATCCACTGTGGATATAATATATTCTACAGTAATTTAGCAATGAAAGACTAGAGATTATAATTCATTTACTTAATTTATTCAGTTTTAGTGCAAAAGTTTGCAACACCCTGTTGGTTTGGCTTCCAGTTGAAAGAAAAAAAATAATAAACTATACTATCTATTTTACAGTGAAAATTGAATTTTGAAAACTGAATTTGAATGTTAAAATTATGATGTTAGTTTATATTAATATGCTTAATTAGACGTCTACAGTAAGGTTACATGTATCACAAATAAAAATGAAAAAAACATGTAAAACACATGAAAGAAACTTACTTCTAAATTAATTAATGAATTGTTTTTTTGCCAAATCAGATCAAGTTTTATGCCGGATACCAGTCCTGTCACAACCCTCCCATTTTTTATCCTTTTGGGTTGTATGGGGTCATAGGGTTTGCATGGGGGTCATACTGTATATGTTCTTTATATACACAACTACAATAGAATAACTGGTCACAAACCACACACACTGTCTGGAGCACAATCTGAAAAGGTGTTGGTTACTGGTTCTGACAGATGGACTAGACACATTAGATAAGGATTAGTTAAATTATGAAGCCAGCTCTACAGGGAAGAGCTTACCAGCTCCTTTTTGTCAAGAAGTGGTTTGGGTTCATGTTGGTGACTCTGTAGCTGATTGGCTATCTGCTCAGCCAATGAGCTCACTCCCCCTGTGTACATCTTAATGTACTTCTACCGGTGACAGACACACAGAGGGGAAATTGAGATGAAAATAAAACAAGATTAAATAATTCTCAAAATAAATTATACTCCATTCATGCAAATAAGTAAAAAAGGGATGTACAATGGAAACGATTCTTTGTTTTGAACAGAATAACAGACGGCTTAGAGGCAATTACAAAGTGTTGTTTAAGATGATTAACATTATCAGATTTTTTTGTTGTTGTTTGTTGCAGAAAGTGCGTCCCTGATTAGTTTTGGCAGGTAGCTGCTCTCTCCTCTTTACAGCACTGCAGAGTGATAAATAATTAAACATCACAGTGCAGTTGTGCTCTATTATCACCACTCATGGATCATCACGTATGTTAAACGTTCAGAATTCACAGTACAGTAAGAAGTATTTTGCTGTTTTCTCCATACAGGATAAAAGAGATTTGTCCAGAAAACATTGATGTATTCTTTAACATATTTATTATCATCCTACAGTGAACTACTAACTGATAGTCATTTGGTTTGTGAAAGATTTCAGCTAAACCCAGGAATCACGGTCTGTGATATTTAAAACAATTTATACAGTATAAAACAATATAAACACACACATATGCACAAAACATGCCTTGCAACTTTTAACTGTTCATAAACCAAGGTGCAAGACCCCACAAATACAATCTACTGTCAGTTTAACACCAACTAAACTTCTCTACAAGTCTTTTGTATCAAATAAGAATAGGATGTAAAGGACCATTACGCTACAACACTACAGCACTAGTGTCATCACCTGCTCACTCTTCCCAGTGTGCACTCTGATCATCTCCTTATAACGGAAACTCATCAGCTCCTGCTGCTGCGTGCGTTTTTTCTACACAGAGCACGTCAACATACACAATTGAAAAAGAAAGCATCATTCTAGGAAGACCCTATAGCAGGGGTATGGCCTGAACCAGTATCCTGGGGTCAACCTGGGGTATACTGGAGTTATCAAATTGGCAAACCATTCACACACACACACACACACACACACACACACACACACACACTGACAATGTTTTGCATCGTATTTCTCTGTAGCTTATGTGTTTATATTAACTCATGCACCACAAGAGGGCGCACTTGCAGTTCAGGTCATGCACAGGATTGAACAATGACTTGTTAACTATCGGTTTAGGAAAATGTGCGAAATTTGCAACCATACTTCTTGTCATAATGATAAACATGGCCGTCAGAATGCCCATTCGTGTACAGTCAGTGGTGCAGAGGTAACCAGAGGTGGAAGGTAATTGAGTAAATTTACTTCATATCTGTGTTTAAGTGAATATTTTATGTATCTGTACTTTATTTGAGTACAGTGGAACCTTGGATTACGAGAATAATTCATTCGGGCTTGTATTTCTAAACACTCGTAAATCAAAGCGAATTTCCCCATAAGAAATAATGGAAACTCAAATTATTCATTCCACAGCTCAAAAAAAAATAAATACATAAAAATAAGTAATATAAAAATATAAAGTAAAAATAAAACAAATTAACCTGCACTTTACCTTTAAAAAAAGTTAAAATAATCCAGACAGATAGGTGTTTCCATTTATGCGTGTGTGTGTGTGTGTGAAGCTAAAGTAAGAGCAGAGGACCTCCCCTCTTCCTGTCTTACACAGGAACACTTCCTCCTCTCTTATTTGAGTTTCACACACACACATATACACACACACATACACTAACAGAAAGACTGTTTTATCAGAAAAATTAGCAAAGTACCTCGCTAACAACTCTCGCGTGAGCGACACACTCACGGAATCACTGCTGTAAAGTAAAAATAAAAAACAAATTAACCTGCACTTTACCTTTGAAAAGCAAAAGCAAAGAAAATGGATCTTTAACCTCTCTAATGAGACTTTCTTTTGCTTTACACGCACGCTGTACACACACGTGTGTTATAATAAACAGTACACGCGCGCTGTACACACACGCATACAAACACAAAATAAAATATGTTTTACACACACACACACACAC
>JAQMYG010000004.1:6588464-6617524 GCA_030014215.1 Clariallabes teugelsi
ACGCGCACTAAGACCCAGCAGGGGAGACGATTACCCACAATTCCACAGCACAAGAGAGAGAAAAACCGTTGGCTCAGGTGTGATCACATGACGCTCGGCGTCAAAACAAGAAGCACATGTGTGATACATGATATTCGGTACTCGTAAACAAGGACTTGCTCGTTTTTCAGCTCGAAATTTATTTTAAAATTTTGCTCGTCTTGCGGAACACTCGCAAACCGCGTTACTCGCAATCCGAGGTTTCACTGTATTTTTATTAGTGAACACGTTTTACTTGTACTCCATTACATCATACAACAAATAAATGTAACATGTTCTTCATTAAAACACATGCTCACTATTATGCATAATTGCATTTCTTGACTATGTATTATCTATCTAATACCATCATTAATGTCAAGCCTATCAGTGTTAGATTGCAGGAAAGTATTTTTCAGGCAACACCTCTACCATATAGTAATCATTTATAAGAACATTTCCCATTTCTAAGAAGCTTATGATCACAGCACTGACTTTCACTAGCTATGGTCTAGTTACAGTGTGCTCCACAATTCTGGTGAAGAAGAGGCAGAGTCCACTAGTACACTCTGCCAGACTCATTTCTTCCAGGACCAGAATTGTGGAACCCCAGTCTTCAGCGTGTACCTGTCTCCATGCAGGAACAGAAGCTGGAGCCACAGGCTCAAATGGAGGTTTAGGTAGAGAAGCAGCAGATGTGGAGCCATTCTGACAACAACAAACCAAATAGACAAGAATACAAGGATATGAGCTACAGAGTTAAGTGTAACATTAATGTGTGTGTGTGTGTTTTGTTGGTTGGCAATAGGCGACAGTCTTGTCAGGACAGCCTCTGGGTCCATGCTTACACTGACCAGGATAAAACACTTACTGAAGATGAAGGATCAATGGCTTATAAATTATTAATGCATTTATTTTAAGTCTCCTATGTTCAGCATCTATTCTCCATACATTCCTGATGAGGTGGCAGATTTTTCAGACATGTTTCATTTTTCTTGGCAGTGAGATTTGTTTTTAATAAAGATTAATAGAACATGATTCCTGGCAGTCCACAGTATCATCATGGGTTTTTTCCCCTGTACCTCTAGTTGTCTTTGCACTACAGACAATCCCTACATCTTCCCAATCAATATTTCCTTCCACATTTATATCTAATACCTTATAGCTCCTTGCAGTCACATGACATCCAGCTTTTGTTGCATCAGTTCGTCCACATCAGTTCATAATTTTGTCCATATTTTACCCTAGTATAGCTAGATCTGCTTATCCAAAAAGAAAGAATAGCATAGTCACAGAGCACACACACACACACACACACCTGTCTCCGTATCGCAGTGGCTGAAGGTGGACAGGCATTTTCTTCAAACTTAGCCAACAGCCGTGATGCCATTGATTTGACTCGGCTTTGGTTGCCACCAGCCACCGTCGCCGTGCTCGATTCCAATCCGTTGCTCGCCACTGTGACGTGGTCTTTATGCTGATCTGGTGAAACCTCCTCCTGTTGTAATGACATGTTTTAATTCACCATCAAAACAACAACAAGCTATTAATGCAGAAATGGTGCAATAATAAAAGAGCGCACGTCTTCTGACTGTCCAGCTTGACTTGTCCTTCTTCTCTTTCCAACTCCATCAGCAGCCTGCTCTTTCTTCTCCTGATTGATACGTACATTTGGGTTAAATGGGTTTTTGCTCACTAGTTGGTCTGCGTGTGTATTTACTGTATGTGTGTGTGTGTCTAACCTTAGGGTTACGTTTGCGGGACAGACTTTGTCCAAGCCTGTTGAGTAAAGACAGCGGAGACTTGGTGTTCGACGTCAAAGCTGCTCTCTCCTCAGCGCTCAGACTCTCTGGAAACAGTTTATAGACATGAACCATGATTTCACATATAAACAATCTAAATATGAGACACGATGACTCAAATGTTCCATTTAAAGAATTGCCAAAAGACTCAAGAATTAAACGTGTTCTAACAAAGTAATTTACCTCTACAGTCTTATTAGACACAGCAGGTAGAGGCTCAGAGCTTGGGCATGTTCGAAATTACGTTTTGCATAAAGGGTGCCAATATTTATGAAGTTAGCCCAACAGATTAATTTTTCTGTTATGTTATCTTTTCAAGGACGATAGTAGTGTTGATTCTCCTCACCACTGGGGGGCACTGCGTCTTTGAGGAGATCATGAAGTTGGCTGAGGTACATGACCATGCAGAGCGAGTCGCTCTCCTCCAACACACTCATCTCCAGGCCAGTCATGATGGGGAAGATCCCAAGCTCCCGCTCGGCTAGGTCCAGGGCCAACTGGTTGTTCAGCTCAGCCTCGCTCTCATCCAGAGACTCGAAATCACTACAAGAGCCAAACCAAAGCATCTCAATCTGGAAGTCCAACACACTATAGAAAGGTTTCTCAACAAAGACCTATAAGGGCCAACCCACATGAGGTCAGGTCTGTATCTGTGTAGGAGAGCGCAGAGTGCCAGGCCGCTCCTCCAGGACGTGGTGAGGTCCGTCACGCTCACACTCCTGTAGCCTTGTGTCTGCTCCTGGCACCAAGTTAGCAGCTTATTCGAACGAGCTGTGGAGTCTGTGTGAACATAGAACATAGAACATAGAACAAGCTATAAATTAAAGTAGAAAAAGTTACTGTAACTAACCCATAACAACACGTCCTGAAGTGTCCTCTTACACCACAGCAATTTGACAATAATTATATATTTTATCTAATAATGAATGTTACAGAAAATTCAGACTTTCCTATGATGGAAAACTGTTACAATGAACTGACGCTGGAGTCTCCTTCCGTAAAATATTAAATAAATATTTCCTCATGGAAAATTTCACCATAGCAACGATTATGCATTATTATATAAGTCCTTCTCAATATTTCTGCTGTTACTATAGAAACTATTATGTATTCAAAGGTGCATTAATATCAATCTGTGATTTGTCTCGTAAAGAGAAATGCAAACAGCGCTGCACACACTCACTCACTCATCGTCTATAACGATTTATACTGTATACAGGATCACGGCCTGCCTGGAGACAATCCCAGGAGACTTACTGTAGGGCATGAGGCGGGTACACCCTATGGAGTGCCAATCCATCTCACGGCACACAAACATACACACACTCACACGCTCATTCACATATTACGGGCAATTTGGGAACGCCAGTTAGGATAATCTGCATGCCTTTGGAGTGTGGGAGGAAACCGGGGTACCTGAAGGAAACCCACCAAGCACAGGGAGAACATGCAAACTCCATGCACACAGACCCCAGGCGGGAATCGAGCCCGGACCGTGGAGGTGCAAGGAGACGGTGCTAACGACTAAGCCCTGCAATTATAGAAAATTAATCAAACCTGTCTGACAGTTTAGTCCGGTAAAAAGAAAGGAACTAAACCAAAACATATACAAAATAAGAACATTTTTCCTAAGCCTACGGTCACGCTACCATGTGACTCAATTTTTTAAAACCCTTATATGAAACAGATCAGATTTTTTAGGGCTGTCTGAATGCACAAATATGATTTTTTTTAAAACAGAATAAAAGGCATATATTTATGTCATAGTTTATGTCGAAACGAAATGCTTGCATGGCTTGAGAGATGAAAGAGAATGAGGCTTATAATATACAAACCACAGATGCAAAGTGAAAAAGGAAAATAATGCAAAAAAAAAAATCTATATACACAGACATGTAATTAATAAAAAAGCATATTTGTGTGTGTGTGTGTGTGTGTGTGTGTGTGTGTGTGTGTGTGTGTGTGTGTGTGTGTGTGTGTGTGTGTGTATACACTTAAAAGTCTATTGCTCACCTTGGTGTGTAAGTCTTGATGTTGGAGAAGGTCCCATGACGACTCCCAAAAGTGGCCCTTCATCCGTGTCCATGAGGTGGGAAACCTACATAATGGCATCATCGTCATCATCATTATATGATCAGCACCATCAAAGACAACCTTTTCATGTCCCTGTTCACATTGTACACGAATTGACTCAAAATGCCCTCTGATTTCACCCCATGCATGTGTGTGTGTGTGCAGTAAAACAACATCCTGTCTCACATCCAGGTCTCATCTTGCTCTCCAGTGTCTCCGCTGACATCGTGGGCAGAAAAAGTCATACTCTCATGTTACACAAAAGGAGAAAATCTATAATGTTTGAAATGAATACATGCCCCTTTATTATAAAGGACGGATATTTTAGACTGTGGTTTTCTTGCTATTTTTACACGTCATTAATTATATAACGAGATGGGAAAACATGAGCATTAGAGAGGCAGGAAATAACAGATGGCCTGAATCAGGAGAATAGATAAACAACCCATACAGTCCACGCCTCAAAGAATTCAAACCGGCAGAAAAGCTCAACGAGGAACAACAATGCACTAATTGTGATTTTTTTTTATAGATTTATTTCTTGACCTTGATCTGGGGAAAAACATGCAATTAATTAAAACTTTTAAATGTAATTATTTTGAGATATATTTCATGCAGCCAGAATTTTCAGCTACTAAATAAACTTTTGGACAGAGGTTATAGAACTCTCATGTTTACCATGTTCATTTTAAAACAGACCACCAGAGGGCGCCCTCAGTTTTTTTCCCCTCTTGCTTTGTGGCTAAGCATTACAAGTGTTGAATCTGCAGTTTTTGTTTTCATGTTGAATGTCTCTTGCTTTGCCTTGCTTTAATCTACCATCCTTTAACACACTACCATCCCCAAGCTGCCACTAGTGTGGGTGGATGTATTTGTAAGTGCTAGTGTGTGTATTTGCACATGTGCACACAGTATAAATGCATGTGTGCATGTGTGTGTGTAACCCACCTGAGATGCATTAATAACCTGTGTGTTCAGGTTTGGGTAGCGTGTGCTGGGGTCCAGACTGTACTGACTGTAGTTCTTACTGACGTTCTCCGGCGTGGTCTGTGGAAGCAGGCGATACACACTCTCCCTAACAGAAAAGTCATGATTAATTACACTGTATATATACAGTATACAGTACATCTGAGCAAAAGTCAGATTCAAGTAGGTTCAAAAAACCTCTCAGCCAGGACGTCTAAAGGGTCCAGCCTCAGTCCCCAACTCCGAACCATCCACGCTGTGTCCATAGCAGCGAGGAAACCACGTGCAATGCCAGTCCCCATTGGCCAGAACGGCTGCACACAAATAAACAGTAAACACCTACAGGATATACTTTTAAAATGCAGAAAATTGGTAAATATTTGTAACATATTAAAACATTTCATCATTTGGAACTACTTCATAACATTTAACATTTAAAGTGAGATACAAAGAAAAAATTGCCTTCTATTGGTGATAAAAAAAGAAAAAACAGCCTTTGTAATCTACATGCCTTATCATTAAGTATATTAGGCATGATTTATTTGTACTATGATTTATTTGTACTCCCCTATCCCCTGCTGGCCACCTTTCACATTAGTAGTATTCGAGATCGAGATCACCTTTTCATATAACTCAAATGTTGGGGTCAAGTGTACCAGGATCTGTACCCATGAAAGTAGTGTAAAAGTGTGGCTGATAAACCATGAAAATAGTCTAAGGTTCAATCTAATATTAGAGACGAGTGGAGTGTTTGCTCCTGTTACCTCCAGCAGACTGTCTCCCACCAGCGCCACCATCAGGCGATGTCCCCTTCGCTGCCGTAAGAGGGCTGCGTTTTCCGTCGCATACATGCATGTGAAGTCGAACATAGCCACATCCGGCTGCCCGTAGTGGTTCATGGCAAAGTCTAGAGTCGGCAGCTGGTGATTGGTCGAGAAGTCCGCTGCCTGCTGGGCGTACTCCAGCAGGGCATTCTGATCTACATTGTCTCTGGAGAGCAAAACCTCTGTGTCTGTATAATCCTGAAGGAAAATAAATGGCACAGGTGTAGACACTCCTGACTGCACTCCCACAAACACACACATACAGTTAGATGAGAACTCACACACAGGATGACCCCTTTCTCCAGCAGACTCTGCTTCTTAGCCGTCATGACAAAATAATGCGTGTCATCCTTATAGTAGACGATGTTCTCCAGGTCAATACCTGTGAGAGAAACATACAGGTAACTAACCATTAGGAACACACGGCACAGATTAAAATAAGGGATAAAAAAGGTGTAGATACATTTAAAAATAAAACTCTTAGACCTCATATAATATGTCCAAGCTCTGTGCTTTCTGAAACGGCTTAGCTTCTTAAGAAAGACATCGGTTTTAGATCCTACATAGCCAATGTGTGGGTTTCTCCAGAGGGAAACACCAAAAAATGGTTAAGGGGTTTATATGGGAGTTCATTCATTCATTCATTCATTCATTCATTCATCCATCTTCTATACCACTTATCCTGTACCCTGAGTTGGGAAATGTACTGTACCCTCAACCCTGAAGTTGCGTCACAGTGCAGTCGGTTCATATGCTTGTCTACGTTTTAAAGATTATACTGTACTTTCAGACAAAATGTTTAATCACAAGGTCTCAGTCTCAGCATGGTTAAGGATTCTTGGCTTCTTCGGCTACGGTCTGGTACTACACTGTACATAGTGCTGAAAAATTCAGTAATGGAAATGGAAGAGAGCAGCTGCCTGCCAAAACCCACATTCAAAACCAGTCTCAGAAGCAATTTTAGCAAGAAAGCCACATCTTAAACAACACCTTCTCTCCTTCCTAATTGGTTCAAAGTCATACCTAATCGCCTCTGACCCTTCCGTATTGTGCTTTGAACATTACTAGATAATGCGACTGTGGATAAGTCAGCCGCTCATCCCAAAAGCATGGTTAAGCTAGCAGTCATGGGTGCAGCTTTTACATGCATTGGGGTAATAGCACACGTCCTTCTGCACTTCCCAAATGCAGAGGTTGTAGTAGTAGTACCGACAAGAACTTTACTTCTTCCTTTATGAATTCACACAAAGAGCAGATAAGATTAATCTTTCAAATAAAAATGGTTTTTACTCACTCATTGTCTATACCGCTTTATCCTGTCACGGGGGCCTGGAGCCTATCCCAGGAGACTTAGCGGATGAGTCTGGGTACACCCTGGATGGGGTGCCAATCCATCCCAGGGCACACACACACACACACTACGGGCAATTTGGGAACGCCACTTAGCTTAACCTGCATGCCTTTGAACCCATCAAGCACGGAGAGAATATGCACACAGACCCAAGGTGGGAATTGAACCCAGACCCTGGAGGTACAAGGCGACAGTACTAACCACTAAACCACCATGCTGCCTAAAATGGTTTCTAAACAAGTTTATTTGCTCTGTAACATACTCTGCTAAGGAATTCCTCTATTTTGAGATTCTACACACATTAGACTTTAAGGGTTTAAGGGTTGGTCCAGAAAGTGAGAAACAAAAGAATGGCAGTAAATAGCAGAACCCTTAGACATAGAGTTTATAAGTTAGGGGTTTTAAACTTCCTAAAATAATTCAACTTGTGAATAATGCTGATAGGAAACCCTTTCTCATTAGGCTATAGGTATATCCTTAAATTGTTCCTCAAAAAATGGAAGACCAAAAATCTATGCCGAGGTTCTATGTGCATATTTTAGATAAACAATTCTTCTTTGCTTTCTAATGGGATTTTATTTGTAACCAACTCTACTATAGTAAGGTTTTCCAAAGCATTTTAAGAGGTTTGATAGAAACACAAATTAGAGCAACCTTAAAGGTTCTAGATGTATGATTGTCTATTCTTTAATCACGTTCTGTTCACCATTATACAGTACAGTATGTAAGTAAATATTTTAATCTTACACTTTTTTTTACACAATATCCTGAATATTCTGACACAAATAACCCTTAGCTGAGAAGACTATTTTGCTTAATATTATGTTAAATATGTTATGTTGCATTACCGGTGGCATTGCGCAGCTCCTGGAAGAACCTCTGGTTGAAAATAAAGGCCACGCCGCTGATCTCCTCCACCTTGGCCTCTGCTGTGGTGTTACGGTTGATGAAGTTTGCAGTAATGGCGATGGCCAGCTTTCCCCGGAACTCCTTCCTACGAAATCCTGATAGACAAACAGCAAGACTGAACTTTTCCCTCACCAAATGAACAAGAGACAGCACTAAATACCGAATGCCACCCAAAAGATCAGTATAGTTTTTTTTAAGACGTTATGTTGAAGAGAACAGCAGAATAAAAAAAAAGTCAGAATTGAGGAACTGTGATTTCAACTTTGGATTGTGAAATGCAGCTGAATGTGTGCAAAACATGTTTCGTCATAGAGTCACGGCTTAGAGATGCCACAGACATGACAAAGTTAAAACCTTATGACGCTTGTTAGGCACATGTACCCATCTTTGTACACATCAGCGTGACCAGAAATATGATTAAAAGAATATTTTATAGACTTAGTTATATTTTGGTATATACCTTGTCCTCTTTACCAAAAAAAAAACAAAAAAAACATGCTACTGCCATTTACTTACCTCACAGGGATAAAATTATGGACTGTACTTATACAACTGTGGACCCTCACTCTCTCACTCACTCATCGTCTATACCGCTTTATCCTGTATACAGGGTCGTGGGGGGCCTGGATCCTATCCCCAGAGACTTACTGTAGGACATGAAGCAGGGTACACCCTGTACAAGGTGCCAATCCATCACATGGCACACATATTACAGGCAATTTGGGAATGCCAATAAGCCTAATCTCCATGTCTTTGGACTGTGGGAGGAAACCCACCAAGAATGGGGAGAACATACACACTCCTTGCACACAAAGGAGGGAATCAAACCTGGCCAGGAATCAAACCCGGACCCTGGAGATGCAAAGCGACTGTGCTAACCACTAAGCAACTGTGCCGCCCCAACTGTGGACCATTATGGACTAAAGGTACTGTACAGTATGTGAATAAGAATGTTCATGGACTGTATAAGATTATAAGATTATGGAAAACTACAGGGATTGTGGAATACAATTATTTCAATAAAATTTTTATTTACCAAATACAAAACCATACACAGTATGACATGCAGTGAAATACTTATACGACTGCTCATGACCTAAACTAGAAAACTTACACACAAAATAGAATTACACTACAAATGAACATTTTATGCAATAAAATAAAATATAAACTAGAAATAAAATCAAAATAGAAATGTAAATGTCAAAATAACAGAATTTACATAATGAAAGTGTAGAGTGTGAACAGTAAAGATAAATATATAAAATGTAAAATATGTCAACAGCAGTGTGATTAGAAACAGGGAGTATGAAATGATAAAAGATGTAGGCTTGAAGCAATGTAATTGTCCATGACCTAAAGTGCAAGATAGTCTTCTTATATGCAAATGAGTAGCACGTAAAAAAAAAAATACGAATATGATTTTTATATATACAGTATATATCTATATATATATATATATATCTCAGGCAAACAACAGCACAACTTTTATCACCATGCCATTATTTCTTTAACCAAAATAAGCAAAAAAGAAAAAAAAAACATATGTGCAATACTAAGTACTCCCCTGCTGCTAATCATCAGCCCGTAATTAACTGATCATCAGCAGGTGTGAGGAACTCTATAAAACAAAACCTCGATATAACAAAATAGAAGAACATATTCAGTAATAGACTCATACAGGTTTGCTGCACTAAGAAGCATTATGGGGGGTCGTTTATACCTGCAGCCATTAGCCCCTTTCATGAGTCCCTGCAGGGCTGAGGTATTGTCGACCTCCTTGTTGCTGATGAGGCGTGAATTGCCCGTGTATACTGTACATGTTTATTCTTGAAGGCTGTTAGGCAATCTTACACACAGTATGCGCAATATTTGTACAGATGTCTTTTTAACTACCTTTTTTTCTCATGAGTACTTCTGGAATTTTTTACGTAGGCTATGTTTTTAGTCTGTGCTGCTGAAGACCTATAGTTTCCCTTGGGATTAATGAAGATCTTATCGTATATATAAAGAAGAAGTTTAGAGGGAGGGACATAAACAATGGTCTTAGAAAAGAAATTGTTGTTCATATATGAATAAAGGTCAGCCATATGGCTAGGTGAATGCAAGTTATCACCTGGTAAGGTGTTCCTCCTGCCATCGGCTCCAACAACCACATCAAACTGCAGCTCATTCACTGGATGTGCAGGGGGATGAACCTCAGCACTCCAGCCAATACCTGCGTGAAACACAAACACAACATCCTGTCAGTTAGGGAATGAGCTTATTATACGACAGTTAATTCCAATCGAGTAATCTGATTGGTCGAGAGGCATTCCATGAGTGGGGATATAGAGCATAGCAGCACTGGGACGTGTAACTACTGTATAAGTAGGTCTGTACGGTCCACAGTACTGGAGGAGAGAGCAACTGCCTGCCAAAACCCACATTCAAAACCAGTCATGGAAGATCTTTCAACAAACAAAACCAACAACAAAAAAAAAACACCTAATAACGTTATGTCATCTTAAACGATACTTTGTCTCCTTAGCAACTGCTTCTAAGTTGTTCTGAATTGCCGTCTGTGTTGTTGTGTTCATGGCTAATGGGAGCTACCAAGCTATCTAGCTTCTAACACAAGGTTGAATCCCAAATGAACACGGGCACAATTTGATGTGTGAAACAAGCGATTGTACACCACTATTTGGCTACACACTATAGTGCGAGTAAGAATTTAAAACTACTTTTACCCCAGTTGATTACACTAACTGTCGGTCGCTAACCGTTGGTCGCCAGCTCAACGCTAGTTCTGCCAGTCGTTGAAGGATATGTGTTGGATATGAGCAAAATAACTGGTTAAATAAACAAACAAATCATAACCTATTGTTAATAAATGGTGTTTGTGGGCCTGTTGTATAATCAGTGCCACAGCACTCCTTCGTGTGTGAACTCTTTTCCAGGACTCTTCAAAAAGGGTCCTATTTAGCGCTGTAGAGTTCCAGGGATGCGCTGGTTTATCCCCCTGGAGGGTTTTAAATAGAATCTTACAACAGGGCTTTGTTAAGAAAACCAGTCTGTTAACTCTTTTATAGTCGAATGGTTGCCACATCATGCTGTTCTCTGCCTGTACAGACTTAAAGAAATGATTAATGCTTCTTTTTCCGAACGTGTTTGTGCTAAATGAGGACTAGGAAGTGTCTAAGAAAAGCCACAATGACAAGCGTAAGTCATACAGAGTCAGTGACGTCAATCTGGTCCCATGCTTGTGAAAACTACGCAGTCGTTCAAGCCTTAGGTTCCTTTTTTTCCGGCGAGCAGTTTTGAGGATTTGAAGCACATGTTGAGGAAATGCAGCTTCAGCTCCATTTATGGTTGCATTACTTTATAACACTGCCATGCAGAAGACATAAAACACAGTTCACTGCATTGCTGGATAGCTCGGATGTAGTACTTCTGATAGGTTACTGCATTACAGCACAACTTCAGCAAGTGGAACGCAGTGCTACACCATGAATTAGATTCATTTTTCAACATAAAGTCAGTCATTTTGCAGACACTCCAGAACTAGGTGTTCTAGTCCAATGATACATGTGACCAGGTCAGAATCAAAGTCACTGCTTTCTGTTATAGACACAACCTGATGATCATCAGATGATCTCTGGGCAGAGCGTCTGAGACTGAGGATAACGCCCAAGCCAAGAATGTGTAAAGAAAAGAGGAAGGAAAAAGCGCTGGGTGATGTAAATGCAAAATAGGATGAAACTAAACATTTGTAAGCATTAAGTAAGTATGGTTAAGCAACTGAGCCAAGGAGACCATAGTGCACACAGCTGTGATAAACTGTATGGAAGTAAAGTTGCAAAGTTAATGTAGCGTTCCAAGCACGAGGAGAACATGCAAAATCCATGCACACAGAGGCAGGAATAGAACCTGGCCAGGAATCGAACCCGTACCCTGGAGGTGCAAGGCGACGCTGCTAACCACTAAGCCACTGTGCCGCCATCTCAATACATAATATAGTTAATTTTTCTTATAAACCTGGTGAATATGTCTTGTTCAGAGTAAATGTGCACTCTACTGTACAATAAAAACAAGTCCCAAAACATTATTCATGATCTTGGATCATAAATCCGATCTTACTTTGGTTCTCTTGGTTCTCCGGAGGCTCCCTCAGACTCCTGAACTCCACATTCACATGAACCTCCACACCTAGGAGCAGAGCCACTTTCAGGAGGATGAGCTGCAGTTGACGAATACCTTCACACATAAACTGTATTCAGGCTTATGCAGAGCAACACAGGCAAAGGTATGGTATACACAAGGAATGTTCGAGTCAATCCGGGACTTTTGATTGTGCAGAGTAACAAGAATAAAAGCTATGTTTATGTTTCTATATAACTACACTAACGCACTTATCTCAGTGTTTCACTAGAGCTTGAATCCCATCAAGGCAGTAAGTTTTCTCAGTACCCCGGAGCTGTGATTGGACTGCCTGACAGGCTCCGCCCAGGGTCGTCATTAATGTGCGAACCAATGTGTTTGCAACGATCAAACGTTTTACTGCGAGTAAGAGTCTCATCATTGTACTTTTCTTTACTCTTTCATTCACATGTCCACGGTTTGACATGAATTCCCCTTATACTGCAGTTTTTATTTCTTCTGAAACTTTTATTCATCTTTTTTGAAAGAATGCTTTAATCATGCTTGAAATTGTCTCCTTTATTGGCAGATCATTTTGCTTTAATTAGGCATTTATTGATAGAAAGAAACACATTTTCAGCTTATAGGTAAAGAAGTTTCAGGCTGAAATATACAGCATAAATTTATCTAGAACTAGGCTTATATTTATTCTATGATATATCTAAAATACTATATATATATAATAGTTATACTTTATTTAAAGTACTGTTTCTTGTACATCAAGACAAGATCTATTTTCTTTTGCATAGTGGATGATCTCCTCCAGTTGGTTTGAATACCTGATATTTAATCATTTTTATCGTGACCTTGAAATCTACTGCTATAAAAATCCCAAATGGTCTCAAATAAATCTGGGGTTTATTGATCCAGTTTATACTGAGACAGCTGGGTATTAGATTGCAAAAATATAGATCTTGGCAAGTGAGTGTGTCTTGAATGTTAAGCAGGTTTGTCTAATATTTTGTATAAAGGGACAGATTATAAGAGTTACTTCTACATCTTGTTATTAATTCCAGTTTACTTAACAGCAGATCAATTTGCATCTTTCTAGAGCTTTGTAAATTCTTGAAATTAGCAAAAGCATCTGCTAATAGAAACTGATTAGAACATTTCATGAGTAATGCAATGAACCTCTAATGACCTTATATGTGCAAAGTTTATAAAAACTTTAATTGTGTAGATTAATTTAAAAACAATCATTAATAAATTATAATAAAATAATAAAATTATGAATGACAAAATGTATCTGCACTTTTTAAAAGAAGATTACAACAAACCAAACATAAGATTATTGCGTTTATCTCTAATAAAATTTGAATTTATTAAATTTTAAGCAAAAAAAATTTTTTTTTTCTGATTTTAGCAATTTATTTCTTGAAAGAATCAAAAATATTTATATTTATTGTTCTCTTACTATTTAAGTTACATTTGACAAGAAATAAGCTTTAATTTGGTTTGTTGTAAACTTATATTAAGAAATTACAAACAGGTGTTCAAATGCATCCTTCTTACTATTTGATGTGAAGGGGCATTACAAATACACCTTTGCCTTGCTTTTTAGGCGTAGGATATTTCCTTTGTAAATTGACTCATTTGGCATCATTACCAATTTGGGTATTTTGAAAAAATATATACAGTATAACATATATAACAGCAACAAATCAAGCAAAGGGTTAAAACTCACTAACGCAAGGCCTATGTCAGGAAATTAATCAGGAAATCTTCAAACACAGTAATGGTACTAACCATCAGAACACTGCTGGCCTGAAAGGTAGTGAAACACGAGATGACCATTTGATCTGAAGATTTGGAAATATGTGGCCAATACAGTCGCTTTGTATTGGTGTCTATGGTTACAAATACAGATACAGTGACTTCTGTTGGCAGGAGGCGGTACTGCCCTGGGCTGCTGTGGCATTTAAAATTGGTTAAGAAATGTGAAGAATCCAGTCAAAAATGTCTGTAGTAAAAATATTTGTTAAATATGTATTTTTTATTTTAATGCATGGCCATATATATTGGCAGCTGTACCTCGCTAGTTACTGTGTAAATGGTTATATATAGGAGGAGTTCAAATTTACCAACACTTATTATATTTTGCTTGTGACTTTATTATGCACTTTAACCTGCGTTATTTATATAATAATATGAGTTTGTACGAGGGGTGTTCAAATCAAACCAGGACTTTTAATTGTGCAGAATCAGAACAGAACACAGTTATGAGAGTAAAAACTCCCTGTATTTCTCTATATAATCTCCTGCTACACTAATGCACTCATCCCAGTGTTTTACTAGTACTTGGATACCAGCAAGGTAGAAAGTTTTCTCAGTACACCAGAGCCATCATCAGACTGCCTGCTTCATGTCTGAAACACTGGCCTGCCAGGAACTCCTTTAATGGCCCGAACATGTGGAAATGCCCTGGAGTGAGGTCCGGACTGTATAGGGGATGTAGTAATAACTCCCAGCCGAGCTCCTGTAATGTGTTGATGAATGATTGGTGTACAGTTCCCACAGACAGATGCATCTCTTCCCTACGTCGGCAACAAGTTATCTGTTGATTTTCAAGTATCAAGTATTTCACTTGCTGAATGTTCACTTGAACGACTGCAGCGGGCTCCGAGCCACCACGGCCTGGATCGTCATTCATGAACATACGGCCTTCTTTAAAACTTTGCACAATTCAAATGTTTTACTGCAGAGTCTAAGAGTCTCATCACCGTACTTGATGTTTGATGTCTTCTGTAAATGTCAATCAGTTTAATGCCTTCCCTTACAAGAGATTTCATTACAAGTCCCGGTTTGGCTTGAACATCCCTTGTACTTTCACACAAGTGGAATAATCTTAGCTTTGCTTTGAAATGCTGCCCGTTTACTTGAGTAAAGAATCTGGATTTGATCTCACAATGAAACATTAATAACAATAATAATCACAAACACACACACAAGGCAAAGATGAAGCAGCGGATAGTGTTGGCTTTACTCACTAATGTGATCGATGGCTCCGGCGCAGAACTTTCCGTAGAACTTCTTGGCCCCGAGGCCACGCAGATCCTGAATGGTGAAAGGCCACAGATGGAGGACGTTGTTCCGGGAGAACGTGTCCCTCTTTTCCACCAGCACCACCCTCGCGCCCAGAAAACTAAGCTCGATAGCTGTGCGGAGCCCACATGGTCCTGCACCTATTATCAGACACTGACAATCACAGAAAACACACATCTTAATGATTTGGCATAAATGTTTTTTTTTTTTTTTTTTTAGCATTTTGTCCAATCCTGGATGTGTGTGTGATTATTTACTGTAGTGTTAGAACAAGCATGGCCTCTCTGGTACTCCTTCAGGCTAGCTCGCTTGTCTAGTTTGGCCCACAGAGCTTTGGCTTTCCAGTAGTTGAGTCTGGACCTCAGGGTCTTGTAGAACAGTGGATTGTCTCCTGGCCGCAGGTTGAGCTCAGTGCAGAGCTCCTGAAACGCCCGCAGCGTCTCCCTGCACGTCGACGCCTGCACAAAACTGTCAAAGAGGGCGTAGGGGCGGCACCCCTCCGCCACCACCTGTCCATCACCCATCTCATCTCAACGTGATCCCAACACACCTGAGGGAGAGAGAGAAAGACAGAGGGGAAGGATGGAGGAAGTGAGAGAGGCACGCAGATGTCTGCATTGGGAGAAACTGATGGAATGGACAGGTAAGGAGGAGTTTTTTTTACTCTGTAATAAAGTCAAAAGGAACAAAAGCCTTCAAGGTATTCTGTCAAAGGAAAATAATCAGCGATGTGGTCATGAGGTGTTGTTACAATTCTGAAGTTGATTACTTTCATGTACAGTAAGATCAAATCCAAATGTGTACTTTTTTTTTTAAATGTCACAGCAATTTGTCGTTATGACAAATTTAACTTTCACTAAAGAACAATGCAACATATTTTATGAGTTTTTATATTTACAATTAATGATAAAAATTGTATAAATATTTTTCTTTAAATTAAAATTTTTAGCTGAATGGAAATTCATATAGCCCTTAATATAGCTATGAATCATTTTTCTTTTCTTTTTTTTGGTGCAGTTATAATTTAGTTTGGGTTTTCTGATGTCAGCACAGAGTCACAATTATACGAGGGGCGTTCGAGGCAAACCGGGACTTCTGATGGAATTTATGGTGAATGAAGGAGTAAAACTAATTGCCATTTACAGAAGATTTCAAGCACAGTACGGTGATGAGACTCTTAGCCGCAGTAAGAAATCTGAATGTTCCAAAAGTTTTAAAGGTGAATAATGATCCTGGTCATTCACATGAACATTCAGCAAGTGGAATGCCTGATCCTTCAAAATTGATAGATAATTTGTCACCAACCTACAGAAAAGACACATCTGTCTGTGGAAACTTTACACCAATCATTCACCAACACCACTGGCTGGGAGTTATTGCCACATCCCCATACAGTCCTGACCTCACTCCAAGCCATTTCCATATGTTTGGGGTCATTAAAGGAGTTCCTGGGAGGCCAGCGTTTCAGAGGTGATGCAGGGAGTCTGATTATTGCTCAGGCGTACTGAGAAAACTTTCTACCTTGATGGTAATCAAGCACTAGTGAAAACAGGGCTAAGTACATTACTGTAGAAGGGGATTATATAGAGAAATAAGGTAGTTTGAATTCTCATAACTGTGTTCTGTTATTCTGCACAATCAAAAGTCCCGGTTTATCTTGAACATCGTTCATACATACAGGGTCAAAATATACATATTAATTACTTGGTGCTGAAATTCCCAAAAAGTCACTTAATTTGCCAAGAGCCAATTAAATGCATCTTAAATCCTGTTAATGATGACAACTAATTGATTACTAATTAATTACTTGATGAGCTGGTAACTTATTTTGTGCCAAAATAATGTGTTTGACAGCACTCAATGGATTGACCAACCAACAGCACAATGGGAAAGTCCAAGGAGCTCAGTGTAGATTTCAGAAAGAGGATGTTAGATGTACACATGTCAGGAACATCTCTCAGAACCACTTTAATCACCTTCACCTTCCAAGACAAGTTGGAAACAATTCTACATATTGTAAATATAAGCTATTGACAGGTAGAGCCACTTTGCCAAGGTCTAAAAGAACACCCACCCAACTGCCGCCCTCAGCTGAGACAAATCGTAACCCTGGAATCACCAAGATGAACTGGAAGCTTCTGGAAAGCTAGTGTCACTTCCTACAGTCAAGTGAGTTTTACATCACTATGGACTCAATGGCTGTAAAACAAAGAAAGAACCCCTGCTCCAAATTCAACACCTTCATTCTCGACTAAAGTTTGCAGCTGATTACATGGTAAAAGAAATAAACATTCTGGAGGAAAGTTTGGACTAGAGGTGTGTTAGGAGGAGTGAAGGTGAGGCATTCATCCCCATGACCACTGGCAGCTGTTCAGCATGGTGGTGGTAGCATCACAACCACCATGGGGCTGAACTATGATGTGGAACTGGTGCGTTGTACAAAGTGGATGAAATTATGAAGAAGGAGGTCTACCTGAGAATTATTTAGCATAAGCTTCTGGTTGAAACGTAAATTAAAATAAAATTGAGTATTCACTTTTACCACCACAAACACACATCAGAGCTGGTTGTTGAATGGATAAAGCAGGTTAACTTTAAGATTTTAGTCTCTCAACCCTACCAAACATTTGTGGACTGTGTTAATAAGTTGAGTGTGTTCCAGGAAACCAATTAATTGAATTGAACTATACAAATTCTGCCAAGAAAAGTGGCCAAATATCCAACCAGAACTCCAGCCAGAAGCTTGATGACGCTACTAAAAACATCTGCTGAAGGTGAAACTTGCTAAGGGACGTAAAACCTAATATCAGACCACTATTGCCATCCTAACATTAAAAGTGATGTTATGAACAGTTATGTGCCGGATTTAATAATCTACTTTAAGATAAGCTACTAATGCGCTACTTTTAATGTATACAAACACCTGCACCGATAGATATTAATTAGAAAAGCTAAACTGAATATTTTGACTAGGATTAGTCCATATTTTCACTTTCGCTGAAATACTGTAACAGAGCTGAAGTGGTATAAGTGAATTTTAATGTGCTGGAGCCGTTTTAAGATAAAAAATTAATATTCATCTGATCTACATCTGTGATTTATTCTCGGATTACAGAACAGGGAGTGTATTTGGCTTACGACAAAAGCATATACGAGTTGTGACATACTCAACCTTACAAAAATGATATTCCTTTGTGTTAATAAGTTAGACAGAGAGTTCTGGGGTACAGAAAGACAGACAGACATGAACGTGGGCTTCAACCTGAAATAATAATAAAATCACTGATTACATTAAAGCTGATCAGATTACTTTTTCAGCTTTAACTTTTTTCTATAACTATTTCTACAAACCTTACGCTAGTAACTAAATAAACACACAAACCACGTGTGTTTATTCTTCATCTTTCTTGCTTAATGCCATGTTAACATACATTACATTACATGCTAGTTCCTGCATCCATGCTATGACGTAATGCTCTGCTAAGCTAAAAGTTTGGCTTTACTGCAGGTTAATATTCTCATCATGATAAAACTATTCATAAGTCTAACATGAATCAGTTCTATCGTGTGTAAACCTTTACAAAGAGTGTGTGCACAGCCCTCGAACCCTAACCGTCATAGCAGCTCATACAGTGTCTTGCAAAAGTATTCACGTAAATGTACTTTATTGGGGTTTTATGTGACAAACCAACACAAAGCGGCACATGCAGTCATTGTGAAGTGGAAGGAAAATGATATAAATGGTTAAAGCACTTTTTTTTTTTTTTTTTTTTTTTTTACAAATAAATATATGAAAAGTGAACAGCATCAGTTCTGGTGTCAGTCTGTTACAACAATTCGTTCTTTGTGACACGCAGATGCACAGACGCAGACACACACACCACATAGACACACAGAGAAACACACAGCAACAGGGACAGACGTACAGTACAGTACAACCAGACATTAATATACAACTACAGACACACACAGGAACACACACACACACACACACACACACACATATACAGGTATGCAGAGACTCAAACAGACACAGAGACACACGCAAACAGACATAGACACAGGGAAACACAGACAAACACAGAGACAGGTGTACACACACACACACACACACACACACACACACACACAGATGGGATTACCTGAACAGACCTGAGCAGAGGTTAAAGCTACAGAGTGTCTGAGCTAAAAATACTGCAGTGTGAGTTAAAGTGCAGATCAACAGCGAAGTCAGGAAAGATTCATAACCAGAATCTGTCACTCCACTCGTCCTCTATCCTTCAATTGTGTGTGTATGTGTGTGTGTGTGTGTGTGTGTGAGAGAGAGACTGACAGCGTGCTGGGTTTAAAGCAGTGCTGCAGAACAGATCAATCACTGACTTGGCAGATATCTCCATGGACTGGATACTGCTCAAAGGATGAGCTCGACCACACACACACACACACACACACACACACAGTTCAGTACATATATGACACACATACACTGTATGCCCACATTAAAGCAGAGATTACTGGATCAGAATAGAAAGAATACTCACAGTGCCGGGTCACTGCAGCATACACACACACACACACATGCCCACACACACCCACACACACGCTCCTGACATCCGATCTCGCTCTGAATTTGCTTTACTTCTGTCTCACTGCTTCCTTTCTGTCTTACTCCCTCTGGCGCCGAGCCAGAACCCTTCACTCTGTTCGCACTGCTGTTGCAGCTTCATTTCCATCAGGACGGAGCTGCAGTGCAGAAACTGGGACTGCTCTGTTACTGCCTCACTCACGTGCACTCACACACACACACACACACACACACACACAGAGCAGCTCTGTCCTCTTTCTCTCTCACTGGCAAGGTCAGGAGAAGGATCTGCCAGGCACTTACTGACTCCTACAGCAGCCAGCACCTGCTGACATCAGCGTCACACACACACACACACACACACACACACACAATTACAGTATTAATACAGCTATTTAATGATATTCCTAAATTTTATTCTCCATACCTTAATCTCAGTATAAAAAAAAGGAAATCTTTTGACTTATTACATTTAATATAAAATAAAAGCTGCAATGTTTGTAAAACAACTCACACATGTATTCTATTCTCATCTTCTTTCATCTAACCCATATTTCGGATTTCCTTAATATCAATTACTTTATTAATAACACCATACAATGACTGTGTGTTGTGTTGCAGGATGCTGTTGTGTGAAAGTGGGTTAGACGTAGACTTGGTGTACAGTATATCCTAATCCCCTCATTACACCTGCAGTGAGACTGCGTAATACAGTGTAATAAGATTAAAAGTGTGTGTGTGTGTGTGTGAGAGAGAGAGAGAGAGAGAGAGAGAAGATTAGCAAGTTAAGAGGCGCTCGCATGTTTACAGAAAGTAGTGTGATGTCTCCATCTAGTGTTAACTGATTCAACTAGACATGATGACAAGAGCTGGCAAAACTCATTACTCTTTCTCCTCATTAAAATATTCTAATTCTAGTAGTAGAATGTGTTTGGCCTGGTTTGATTTGAACGCCCTTAAAAGTATAAACTTTACTTAACTCGATATTAAAAACATGAATACACAATATTTTGGCTAGCTCTACAGTAACTTACTGCTCTTTGATGTGAAACAGTTGTTTGTGAAAAGAAAGTAGATGTATATATTTAAGTACTATAATGTAACATTTATTTAAAGTAAAATATTTGCATTTGACATAACTAATACATTTGTAGCATATTTAAGTATAGAACACACATTCCTTAGTATATTTACAGCATGCTTACTTACTAATACTTACTTTTATATTTATGAATTTAGTAACATATTGATGCAGAATCTGACATTTATATACGAAATTTGTGTTAGAAGTCAGGACCTGCTGAAAAATAATTTAAGTAACCAATACTTTTTATAATTGTTTATCGTAATTTATAAAAAATATCCTGATGAATTAATGTTGATCTGTGTGAATCTATGCTCATTTAATATTACTTTAATATTAATTTCATATTACTTAATCTTCTATGATGTACCTTATGGAGTGTTGGGATTAATTATTTTATAAATTAATTTATTTTTAAAGAAAGACACAATTGTACACAATGACTTTGTGATTCAAGTTTAATCAATTTACAAAAAAAAAAAAAATCCACAGTTACAAAAATAATTTTCTTTTCTTCATGTATTACTCCTAATCCATCTGTGTGCATTATTCACTCACTCATTCCCTATAGCACTTATTCTGTACAGGGTTGCAGGAGGACTGGAGCCTGTCCCCTGGGCACTACACGGGGTACAGCCTGAGCAGGGTGGCAGTCCATCGCAGGGCATATAAGCACACACACACGCTCACGCACACTATGGGCAATTTAGAAACACCAATTAGCTTACTCTGCATGTCTTTGGACTGTGGGAGGAAACCGGAGTCCTCAGAGGAAACCCACAGAGCACGGGGAGAACATGTAAACTCCACACACAGAGACCTAAGACGGGAATCGAGCTCTCGACCCTGGAGGTGCGATTCCACAGTGGTAACAAATACGCCATAGTGCCACCTGTAGATTATTCATTTTGCTGTAAAAAAATAAATAAATAAAAAGATTATGACATTTAATTAAGGTTTACGTACAGTACTTGAACATGACATTTTAGACCACTGTCAATATCTGTAAAATTAAATGGTCTAAATATACAATATGTAATATACAGATATGATAGTAGATAGGTAGATAGATAGATGCTACAATACATGAATACTACAAATACTATAGATTCATAATATCCACCATAGACACTATGGACATAAGATAAATAATATGTAATATAATATATGTAATTTATCTAAGTTAACTACTGTAGCTGGTTAACTTCTGGTAAACTACTGTAACTCCATTTGTGAGTCGTCATTTCAATAACATTAACTAAGATAGCTAGCCAGCTAACCATGTGCAAATTAAAATATATTGTAGAAGAATGCAGGAGAATCCAAACCACACACTATGATAAAACTACTAAAGCTTTAAATAATTACCAGTAACGCCCGTCCTCTGGTCTCGATGGGTAACAGGGCGGTCCCGACAGCGCATAGAGAGCACACCAGAGCAAACGGAGACAGCGCGAACAGCACAGACCTAGACATCAACACCTAAGACACACAACACACAGTCACACCTCCTAAACTTTAGGACCTAAAGCAAACCTGAAATAACTAACACTGGGACTGGGACAAAAAAAGACACTTTAAAAGAACTTTGATAAAGGTAAAAAATGTTCGTTTCTTCAGAAAGGAGCACGATAAGTTTTAATGTGTGTTAGAGTCTGGAGAAGTCTGTCACATGATTTGATATATATATATATATATATATACAGTATATATACATCTGTAAAAATATCTGTAATTTTAAGTATATAAAGCTCTTAAAATTACAAAATTTATGAATGATGATGCCGTCGGTTCCTTGAATATACAGCGAGTGGAACAACCGATCCTTGAAAATCAATAGATAACTTATCCAACTTGTTTAGCAGACGCCAGAGCGACTTAAATTTGTATCTTATTTTTTACATCTTAGCAGTTGAGGGTTAAAGGCCTTACAATGGCGCTGGGGTTTAAACCTGGGACATTCCAATCAGTAGACCAACACTTTAATCACTGAGCTATCGCTGACACCTACAGTACCCGTCTCAACTGGTGGAAGAGACTCATCTGTCTGTGGTAACTTTACCCACAGTAATTAAAAACCACACCATTACAGGAATAGACTGTATTGCGACATTCCCTGTGCAGTCCTGGCCTCACTCCAAGCCACTTCCACATGTTTGGGCCATTAAAGGAGTTCCTGGGAGGCCAAAGTTTCAGACAAGAAGCAGGCAGTCTGATGCTGGTGTACTGAGAAAACTTTCTACCTTGATGGTATTCGAGTACTAGTGAAACACTGGGATTAAGTGCATTAGTGTAGCAGGAGATTATATAGAGAAATCAAGGGAGTTTTTACTCTCATAACTGTGTTGTTATTCTGTACCATAAAAAAAATTCCAGTTTGACTTTAACCAAATGTCAAAAGAGAGAGATTTTGCTTTATAACTGCATTCTGCTCTAAATTTAGCCACAGTGACATTTAATGTTTGTTTTTTTCAAAACCAGAACACAGATATAAATAAATATTAATCAGCATAAACACACATGCTTAAGTTTAGCTTACCTGTGCTATAAAGGGTGCAATCATTCCTCCTATTCGACTGAATGAAGTACAGAAGCCCATTCCTATAGAGCGCACTGCTGTAGGGTAAACCTGCGGGAACATACCATGACTTCAATATACTCTAATTACACCTCTGTCAATTTATTCTTCATATTACTGTAACTTTATTCATACAAATGAAAACAAAGGTACCCAGACTCACGGCTGATGTAAAAGAACCTCACCTCTGCAGTATAAATATAAACCACATTAAAATTCATCGAGACCAGTGAGCGCAGCAGGAAGAGCAGCACCGTGAATCCAAACCTGCAGGGGGGGAAAGACATCACCGTCACCCTCTGACTATTACTCTATTTAGTTTCCACCTGGCTTGTGTTGTAATATGATTATCATGATCTTACACTGCCATGGTGTATCCAGTGATGCTAATGGCTGATTATATTTTATTATCAGACCTCTCATTCTTTATTCTAGTACGAGTTACCACACACACAATTAGGCAGACATAGTGAACTTTTATGCTGCCCAGTAGAACAGCAGGCAGTCAAATCATCATGTCATTGAATCTTTACACTAATAATATTGTATATTAGCCAATGCATCCAGGAAGCCCATCCCCATTTAATGTTTGGTAAGTACTGTATACTGTATATTTAACACCCTTACACTATATTTAATGGACAAAAAATATGGACAAAATAATTGGACAAAGACAAAAACATTAATTAGATATACAACAAAGCTAACATGTTCTGGTGAAATAAAATAACTGGTGAAATAATGGTAATGTTCATTTTTTTGGCTTGTAAAATATATTGTATAATATATATATATATATTGTAATATATTGAAATGGAAAAATCATGATCAGGGAATAATCCATTATCACACAAGGCTTGTGTGCACCAGGGGCTAACCTTTCTGTCTAAGTTAATACTGAATCAATAAATATTATCTTATTATATTATTTTATTTATACTATTAGAAAGAAAGAAAGAAAGAAAGAAAGAAAGAACAAAAAAAGGCTAAAGAAAGAAAGAATAAAAAATGAAGAAAGGTTGAAGAAAGAAAGAAAAAGAAAGAAAGAAATTAACAAATAAAGGAAAGAAATAATAAAAAATAAATAAAGATTGAAGAAAGAAAGAAAAAGAGAGAAAGAAAGAAAGAAAGAAAGAAAGAAAGAAAGAAAACAAATAAAGGTTGAGGAAAGAAAAAAAGAAAGACAGAAAGAAAGAAAGAAAGAAAGAAAGAAAGAAAGGTTGAAAAAGAAGAATGAAAGAAATGGACAAATGAAGGAAAGAAAGAAAAAAGAAATAAATAAAGGTTGAAAGGAAAGAAAGAGTAAATTGAATAAGAATAAAAATAAATGAAAAAATAAATGAAGAAAGGAAAATAAAAAAAGAAATAAAGATGTTAGTGATAAAGAGAAAGACAAAGAAAGAAAGAAAAACGAAGAAAGAAAATAAATTAAGGAAAGAAAGAATAACAATAAATAGAAATAGGTTGAAGAAAGAAAGAAAGAAACAAACAAACAAACAAAAATGAAGAAAGAGAAAAAATAGAAAGAAAGAAATTAACAAATAAAGGAAATAAATAATAAAAAATAAATAAAGGTTGAAGAAAGAAAGAAAAAGAGAGAAAGAAAGAAAGAAAGAAAGAAAGAAAGAAAGAAAACAAATATAGGTTGAGGAAAGAAAGAAAGAAAGAAAGAAAGAAAGAAAGGTTGAAAAAGAATGAAAGAAATGGACAAATGAAGGAAAGAAAGAAAAAAGAAATAAATAAAGGTTGAAAAGAAAGAAAGAAAGAAAGAAAGAATAAATTGAATAAGAATAAAAATAAAGGAAAAAATAAAGGAAGAAAGGAAAATAAAATAATAAATAAAGATGTTAGTGATGAAGAGAAAGACAAAGAAAGAAAGAAAAATGAAAGAAAGAAAATAAATTAAGGAAAGAAAGAATAAAAATAAATAGAAATAGGTAAACTATAAACACTGTGTTATTATAATTAGATTTGTATTAAAGGTTAAATTATATAAAGACAGAGGAATTCCAGCTGTGGTGTTGTGCAGTGGAACATGAGAGGGGAACTCACATGGTGGTGCAGACGTTGAGCAGCATGAAGAAGACGGCTGAGAAGAGCTGCAGGATGATCATGCTGCACTTTCGTCCCACGACGTGCAGTAAGCCGATGTTCAGAGGGATCACTGCGAACAAAACCAGCCATCATGACCGTTCATCATCTATACACACATGTGTTCCATTCCACAGACTTCACGGTGTACGAGTCACGTCAGAAACTCACGTGCCACTTCGCCCAGGCAGCTGATCAGGAGGGTCTGGTAGTCGGCCATGTTGAAGGGGATGCAGTAACACAAGGCCTCTTCCTGGTTGTGTTTGATGTCGTGCTCGGCATCGGCGTCGGTCACACACAGCAGGTTCTTCTCCAGGAGCTCGGAGCTGCTGAGCACAGAGCCGTAGTACGAGAAGGACGCCACAAACCTGCACGCCAGACACGTGTATAAGTAGAGCTGCTCACAGATTTGTGTCAAACAATACTCACAAATGAGATGAGTGTAGAAAATACATTACCATGAATACCACAGCAGTAGAGATGTTCTCAAAAACGCCCGACTAAACAGAGTAGCAGCATTTCCTCTCTCCGTCTGTAAATACACAACACAACCATGAGCCTGTGTGTAATTGTGTGTGAGCACACGTGTGTGTGTGTGTTTGTGTGTGAGAGAGAGAGTAACACACCAGTATGGGTTCCCGTAGTTCCCCCTCAGGCAGACTGGCTCCATTCATCTTAGCGATCCATTTTAAAGTTGCCACAGCTCCGTCTATGTTCCCTGCGGAGACCTGGAACCTCGCAGACTCGGGGATAAACTGGAGGAACGAAAGGAAGAAAAAGAGGAAAAGTTCAGTGAAGTTGTATATATGTTATGAATATAACAAAAATGAATCAACATGCACAATGTAAATAAAAGTAAAATAAATTAAACAATTAAAGATTGACACAGACCATACATGCTTCTCAAAATTTATATTACATGTTAAAATTAAGAGAAAAAAAAACAAAAAAAGTCACTAAAGCAAATACAATGTGTTGTTTAAACATTTAAATAATTGAACACAGACAAGGCTGATCCTAGGTACACACCCATCTTTGGTAGACACTAATGAATATTAATGAGTATGCAAATGAACCAGTCACATAAGAAGGTGTTAAACAAGTGAAGTGATTTTTCTTGGCAGATTCCGTAAAAATCTGGCATCCTTTTTGCGAGTCGGCTCTGTGTCCAGTCTCAGGTCACGTGATCTCAGTGCCATGGAAGGAAGTTTGGGTCTAATTAGCAAGCTGAAAGTACAGGCTGCACAAAACAATTTTCATATTTCAATATTTTTTAAGACCATAAGATAATAACGGTATGACTTGACATTTATATGAATATTTTTTTTATTTGTTGTTTACTTGTATAGTCTAAATCAATCTTTAAAGAAAGACTGGGACAAACATGAAGGTCAAATAAACATAAAAAACATTAAATTGTAAATAATCCACTACATTTAAACAAACAACTAAACAAAGGATAACAAAACAAATGAATGCAAACTAAATAAATAAAAAAAGAGGAGCAAAATTAATAAACATGAATAAATAAATATACAATTATAATATAAAATAAAAAACAAATCAAGGGGAAATGAGAGGTAAAATAAACAGGTACATGGTAAATAAATGCACTGCAAATAAATACAAACAAAAACAACCAAGAAAAAACGTAATGAAAAAAAGAGGAAGAAAGAAAAGAGGAAAGGAAGGGGAAAAAAACATATGACCAAATAAATAAACAAGCAGGTCAAATAAATTAATAAAGACATTAATTAAAAAAGTTAAAAAAAAAGACAAAATAAAACAAAATAACACAAACAAAAGAAAAAAAGAGGAGTCAGACATATATTAATAAAAGAAAAATATAAAACAGTGGTAAAATCAATTGTAAAAATAAAAAAAGAGGGTGAAATGAAGTGAGTTAATAATAAATAAACAAATACTTATAAACAATCTAAAGAAAAAAAAGAAAGAAAGAAAGAGGAATGAAGGAAGGATAAATAAATTAATGAATACATAAATTTATATATATCAAAAACATAAAAAAGTACATTTGTCAAGTAATAAAAAGTGTTTAAGTAATTAAAAGTACATTTAATTAATTTAAAATAACATTTTCAAATAATAAAACAAGAAAAGAAAAACAGAAAAAAGAAAGTAAAATAAGAAATTAGCATATATATAGACAGACAGAAGGACCTACAGAAAGACGGAGAGACAGAGGTGAGTGATCAGTTTCCGTGTGTATTGTGATAGGCGTGGCCCTGAGTTTCACCTGGAACAGGATGATGAGGAGAACACCAGGGATGACGGAGAAGCGGATCATCCAGCGCCAGCCCAGCGTGGGCACCACCGTCATGCCCAGAATGATGATCAGCATCGACCCCAACATCCAGAAGATCTGAGCACACAGGAACATGGGACATCATCAAAGGTACATCATCAACATCATCATCATCAATATTATTATTATTATTATTATTATTATCATTAATGCAGGTGTCTTACAGAGGCCAGGGGCAGCAGAGAGCCTCGATATTTAGAAGGAATGAACTCCGTCTTCAGGACAAACCTTTAACAGAAAGACTGATGAGTCACAGTGGACAGTCAACATCAATGACACACAGGCTTAATATGTTGACTGAAAGCGTGTATGTGTTTGTGTGTGAGCGTGCGCATGTACCCTTGTGACGTGGCCGCTACTCCACAGCCCACCATGCTGCGCAGGAAAATAAACCAGCCATAAGACGGCGCAAATGACGTGAGCATAGAGAAATAAGCCGCCCACATGAAGCCCCCAAACACCACCTGCATGTGATAACACACACACACACACACACACACACACACACACACACACACACACATTTCTCTGAAATCAGACACCATCATCAGAGTGTAAAGTGAACATCGTGATGTTTTTTACGTAACTGATGTTAACTGACCTTCCACCGGCCATATTTATCCGCCAAATATCCACACAGCACCCCGCATACCATGAAGCCCAGGAACACCATCTGTCCACACGCACACACACACACACACACACACACACACACACACACACACACACACACACACACACACCAGAGTTCCTGGTTAAGGTTATTGGACACAGTGCTGATTTCTGATTGATCAGAAGATATTGTCTTGTTGTCTGTAATGCGCTTGTTATAATCAATTCGATAATAAGAACTTAATAAAGAGCTTATAAATGTGCAGAATAGCCGACATGGTGAAGTTCCTTTTAAGAGATGTTTATTTATCATTTTTAGAAAAAAATTTATTTTACATAAACAAGTCCAACATTGTCAACAAACAATCACAACATGAAAAAGAAAGAAAGAAAGGAAGAAAAACAACCAAATAATTGAATAAATATATACAATATTGTGCAAATGTCTTGACACCTCTCCCCCTTTTTTTCTTCTTTTAACAATTGTCATTGTCGCAAAGCAGCTTTACACAATCAAACGAATTATTTAAATTTGTATGGAACGTGAATGTGTATGAATCAAAATGGTCAGATAGTCCCTGATGAGCAAGCCGAGGGCGACAGTGGCAAGGGAAAACTCC
>JAQMYG010000004.1:6618645-6639936 GCA_030014215.1 Clariallabes teugelsi
CATAAATCTACTTCGTTTTATTTGCTTAAGTTGTAATATTTTGCAATATAAAATAATAAAAGGACTGCCCCCCATTGTGGGGTAAGTACTCCAAGAACAGTGCCGGAGTGTGCATTTGTTTATTGCATCGTGAACAGTCGATTCCGGGGACTACATTATTAAGGACATCTTCTAAGGTGAGTCCTGCACTTATCTTTACAGAGTTTGACACCGGTAATGTTTCGTCCTTTGCATATAGACATTCCTTATTTGTGTGATGTAGGTAATGTTTATGACATGCAGCAAAATAAGCACCAATCTACTTTATTGAGTGATTTGATAATACAGAGAAATAAACTCCCTTTATTTCTCTATATTACCTCCTGCTACACTAATGCACTTATCCCAGTGTTTCACTAGTGCTTGGATAACATCAAGGTAGAAAGTTTTCTCAGTATGCTGGAGCCCCAATCGGACTGACTGCTTCATGTCTGAAACTCTGACTTCCCAGGAACTCCTTCAGTCGTCCAAACATATGGAAATGTCTTTGAGCGAGGTCAGGACTGTACCATGGATGTGGCAATAATTCCCGGCAATGTGTGTACAGTTCCCACTGACAAGATGCATCTGTTCCGCAAGTTGGCGACAAATTATTCTTTAATTTTCAAAGATCAGACGTTCCACTCAAAGAATGTTCACGGGAACGACTGCCGTGGGCTCTGAGACAAATTGGCCGGGATCGTCATTCACAGATGTACAACCTTCTTTAAAACGTTTGCACCATTTAGATGTAAAGCTTCTCATCTCCGTACTGTGCTTGAAGTCTTCTGTAAAGGCAATTGGTTTTATGCTTTCACTCATGAAAAAGTCCCAGTTTGACTTGAACGCCCCTCATATTTTAGAATTATGCACAAAAAGTTCTATCTTGTTCTCATCAGACCATGGCACACATTGCCTTGTGGTTTAGGGTAATTTAGGTGTCCTGGGTAGTTTATTTTCCAGGTCTAGCCACGTTATCACACACATGAAGCGACCGGTACTTGTCCTACGTATCTACAGCTCTTAATGTTGTCACCGGGCTTAACTTATCCAGCCAATAAGCACAATTCATCTTGTGCTTTTGTTTATTGTGGAATGACATTCTTTAGAATTTAGATTGTGTGTTATTGCAGAATAAGCTTGTGCAAACAAGTTATTGTAAGTTTTACCACCAAAAAAAATTACATTGGTTTATATCACAGAAGCCTGCGATTTTAACAGGGATAGGTAGACTCTTTATTTCCACTGTACTGAAGTTTTGAATGTAAGGTTAGAATTCTCAGTGTGAGACACAGGTGGCAACAATCATAAGCACAATAGACATTTCAAATGAGAAAAATGCCTTGGGAATGTGTAACACTGTGAATTAATTTGTTAAACAGTTCGAAATGAAAACCAGCTAAACAGGAAATTTTGGTTATGTCATGCCATCTGATCACTGCAGGCATCAATTCTCTAGATACTGGCATATTACGTATGATAGGCAGGCCATTTTTCAGCAATTTGTGCTACAGCTGCTCTTCTGTGCTAGTGCTCCCCACATGCATCAGTGAACCTTAAGTGTCCATGGCCCTGTCTCTGGTTCACTGGTTTTCCTTGGATCACAGGTGCTGCTTCCTAAACATTAACTTAGAGAACTGACCGTTCACTTTCTGTCTCATATACACAACTTGTCAAAACTTGTCTCTACATTGTAAAACAATACAGAAGGCGTCCAAAATATACAATAATCTCATTTGAACAGTTGATTTCTGAGGCTGGTAACTCTAAATGAACTTCTGCAGCAGAGCTAAGTTTTGGTCTTGCTTTCCTGGGATGGTCTTCATGAGAGCCAGTTTCATCATAGTGCTTGAAAATGTACTTGACAATCTGTTGTTACAAGAACTGTTTCAGAATTTAGAAAATAAATTCAAACTTTTGACTGGTACTGTATTTTATCTAGTGTATATTGTGCATATTGTAATGAGATAACCAATGTTAATCAATTCACCTGTCATTAATTTTAATGTTATGGCTGATCAGGGTATAATGTGAATGTTCAAATATTAACATTAAACTTTCTGTTCAAAGAAGAAAATGTATAATATTCAAATATTAAAATCCTTAAAACTCGAGCGGCACACAGCAACGCAGCATTGGTTAATAAACAATTTTTAAAAAACTACCTGCTTTACTGAGTTTACTGCTTTACTACAGAGGTTCCTAGATGGATGGATGGACCCCTATATCCAGTGCACTGATCAGCTAATATTGAGTAAGTTCCCCTCTTCGCCACCAAAACAGTAATGAAGTATGTGTTTTGACACCGTTCTATTAGAACTTTCTATTAACGTTTTTCCTCAGTATGAGCTACAGTAACTCTTGTATTGGATCAGATTACACGGGCCAGACCTCCATGTTCACTTTCTACAGTACAGTATGTGCATCACTGAGCCTTGGCCACCCATGAGGCTGTTGCCAGTTCACCAGTTTACCTTCCTTTGGTATAACCTTTGGTATGTCCTATAAACACTGCATCCTGGGAACATTCCTGAGAAGACCCACAGTTTTGGAGTTGCACTGACCCTGTTGTCTAGTCATCACAATTTGGCCCTTGATTTGGACATTTTTAATATCTCTTTACAATGGCAGGTGGAGGTGGGCAGGACATATTAGGCAGCAAGTGAACCTTTTTTTTTCCTGAAGTTGATGTGTTGGAAGCAGAAAAAATAGGCAAGAATAAGGATTTCAGTGACTTTGACAAGGGCCACATTGTGATGTCTAAAGGACTGGGTCTTTTGTGGGAAGTTCTCAATGCTCAGTAATGTTCTTTATGCCTATAAATATGGGTTTTAAGACTTACAGTATGGTTGTTGGACACCCACTCCAAAAAAAAAAAAAAAAAAAAAAAAGTTTGTGAACCTCTTGGTTAGACTGAATAATGACAAAGTGGCGTTTTTTTTTTTTTTTTTTTTTAAATAGACCCCATCAGTGTAAATTCTTTTAGAATTAGGAAAACTTACCCTTGACTTCCTCAACTGGTGTAGCTGCAGGTTTGGCAGCAGCCTCGCGCGCCTGTTCCTCGCGCTCCGCCTCGCGCGCCGCCTCCTCCTCCTCCTCCATCTCCTGCAGCTGTATCGCGCTCACCAGCTGCGTCTTCATGGGGCTCGCGCTCATCCTCTTCATCCAACACAAAGCTATAATAATAACAACAATAATTAAAAAAAAAATAATAATAATAATACAATTAGACAAGGGTTAGGTTTAAATAAGTGACACTTTTTTTTCGAACTTAAAACAAGGAAACAAAGTTGTCATACGAGTGCTTGGTGTTGTGGTTGTTCCTGATAGTCGAGCTGAGAGACCAGGAAATACTGTATGAAAACCAGCAACACAAACGAGGAATTTCTGAGTCACTGAGCACCCGGATAATAATATCGTCTCATAATATACAGTATAAATAATTACACACTCGAGGCTACAGTGTTTTCCGCTGTCGTGTTGTTCATTAAAGTGTACGTTTAGGTGTAGAGGAGAGATTTAAAGCCACAATTATCACATCAACAAAACTTTAAAAAACATGAAATAAACGGCTCACGCCACCGCCTGAATGTATACCTTTTTCTCCTTCTGAAATCCCAACGCTTAAGTCCTAAACAATCCGACTTCTCATTATTGTTCTTCCCAAAGCTGTTTCTGTCCAGTAACTACCTGCCGACAGGTAAACTGAGTCCCCGAGGCACTAATGAGCAGCAGGAGGCAGGACCTGGACTTTAAAGGGCCATGCAGGGTATTTATCCCACTAACACTCCTCACCACTGCGGCCAACTCTGATCAGGGGAAAGTAACTAATGCGTGCTCGAAATCACCCGATTACGTCATACTGTAAAACCTTTGGGTATTTGCATATCAAAATATGTTATATGAATATTGATGACTTTATAAAAACAAACAAATAAATAAATACATGCATTAATTAATGCTAAGACAAAATCTTTGGCAATGGCACCACAAACTATGTTGTTCGTCTTTCTGCTGCTCCTGCACAACAACCTGGTACAGGTTTTATGCCGAATGACCTTCTTAACATAACCCTCCCATTTTATGCGGCCTTGGGACCAGCACTGTACTGTGTCCAGTGGCTGGAAATCAAACCCAAGATGTCTGTATGGCAGGCGAGAAATCTACCACTGAGCCATCAATGCCTAACATCGATTGTGGAAATAAAGTTGGCATAGTGGGTATTACTGTCACCTTGCACCTCCAGGGTCGGGGTTCTCTGGTCTGTGTGCATGGAGTTTGCATGTTCTCCCCATGCTTGATGGGTTTCCTCCAGGTACTCTGGTTTCCTCCTGCATTTCAGAATTGCGCGTAGTGTGTGAATGACATTCAGTCATCAAGCTGGCAACCAGATCTCTTAAGTAACTGCTAGAGAAACGTCGGATATACAGTATGTCCAGGGTGGGGAGGATCCACCGCCTGATATGCCGGATGGCACAAACCAAAATGCCACAAAGAAGTTGAAAGAAAATGGTTCCGAACAGAATAGCGTGCACTGATTGTATCTTTGCACAAAACCGTTACAGGTCATTTAAGTGGAAGTTTGCTTATCATATAGGAGATAAAGGATATAAAATAGATAAGTGAAGTAGGTGAAATTATTTGTGAAAGTATTTAAATGCATGTTAAAACGTTATGTGATGTTGATTAGAAGAAACATGACCATGAAGCACTATAAAAACAACAAACGTTACTCACACTTAGAGCCAAAATACATGCTTTGTGGTTAACCATAGTACAGACTAGTCTGGGAATCTGGCAGAGAGTTACACCTGAAAGGGCAGCACTAGCAAACACAAATGCAAATATGTGTCTGCTTGGCAAACACATATTTGTAAAATATAGTTTAACCAAATTTTAAAGCTCTGATATTTTTAACAGGGCTCCCACTTGCAAATTTGTAAATACGAGCTGCGTTCAAGTCAAACCGGGACATTTTCCATGAATGAAGGTGTAAAACAGATTTACATTTACAGAAGACTTCAAGCACAGTAACACGTGGAAAAACCACATCTGTCTGTGGGAACTGTGCACAAAATCATTCACCAACTCCACTTACACATAAAAGCAACTCATTTTCACATGTTTGTGCCATTAAAGGAGTTCTTAGGAGGCAGTCAGTGAAGCAGGCAGGCTGATCATGGCTCCAGTGTACTGAGAAAACCTTTGTAACCAAGCGCTAATGAAACGCTGGGTTAAGTACATTAATGTAGTAGGGGATTTTAGAGAGAAATAAAGGAAGTTTTTACTCTCATAACTGTGTTCTGTTATTCTGCACAATAACAAGTGACACAATTTGAGTCATTACTGTATGTAAACCTCATTTTATTTGTACAAAAAGCTACAAAGGTTAAGAGTTGAGTGAGTGCAGAGGCTAGAGATCATATGACATCCATCACATAAAAGAAAATTATATCAACTTCTTTTGAATGCTTATAAATTTTCCCTAAGATTATGTTTTATTTAATGTAACTAATGAAATTGTATATCATTTCACTAGGGACGGCAATCACAAGGAACCTCCTGATATGATATTATCATGACATCCAAGGAGCTGGTTTAATTTGTATTATGACGTATCATAATTCAATATAAAATGTTTTTTTTAATTTTTTTATTACAATTCTAAACAAACATCGCATATCATTTTCTCTTTTAGAGTACACCATGTACAGGATTATAGAGGAAGAGGAACTTAACCAAGTCAAATGCAAACTTATATACATTTAAGTTGTTTTTTAAACTCTATTTTGGAGTACGTTAATTGCCACACAAAATTTTTGTAATACTGTAGGTAAATGAATCTATTTCTTTTCTCCTATCTCTAATTTTTTTTACAATCCATTAAGCTCAGTTCCCTGAGGTAAACTATTTTGTTCATGTTGGTTTAGTCATGTTTAGCTTTTACAGCAGGCTCTAAAATGACCGTATGCTTAAATGACCCTTATTTTGTATTATATGTGGAAAGATCCACATTGACATGTTGAAAAAGAAAACATCCATCATGCTTGATTAAAGATCACCAACAAATGAATTACACAGTATTTCCCATACAACATAAAACAGTACCATTCTGTGTACAAAATAAACAGATAACTACTTCATTTCAGCAATTATTGCTTTTACTGTATGTGTTTTTTTTTTTTTTTTTTTTTACAAGTTTCATCAATTCATTCAGAAATTTGATTTCTTACAAGTAATGTTACTACTTGTAACAAAGGTTTAGCGATATAAAAACAAGCAAACAAAAAAACCTTAATGTATGATTGCTTAAAAATAATAGAAAAAAAGTAAAAGACAATAGTTACATAATATGTTGTTAAATGCTAAATGTTAAATGATTGCTTGAAAAATCTTATGCACTAATCAGACCCTTTTGGTTCAAAAACAAAAATCAGATTTCCTTTAGTTCAGTGGTATAGTTTTAAACATTGGAAGTGCAGTCTTCAAAAATCTCCTGAAATGGATAATAAGGAACAACAACAAAATGAAAATGATAAAAAATTGAGTTACATGCACTTCAATTCTTTAATTCATTTTGTCTTTATTTAAATATATATATATACAATAAATCACTTTACCAGTGCTTGATTTGGTAGTGAAGCAACATTACAGAAACACAAAGGAGGGTTTATTACTTTATGTATTTGAAGGATACGTTTTCTTCTACTTGCCTCTTGTTTCATCCATCTCACATGTGTAAAGGTTTTTTTTTTTCACGTGAAGTCTGTGAATTGAAGCACGACATTCAGGACACTTTTACAAGCTCAAACACGATCATACTATCACAGAGTGAACTGGATAATAATCGCTATCCACGCTGTGTATTACAGAAGCTGTGGGTCAGGTATCATGTGTGACGTTTTACTGAAACTTGAAGAAATCAGATGGCTTTGTTGTGAAGTGGACTTTTCTTACTTCTTTGACGCACCCTCTTTGTTTCATGAGTGTGAAAAGGCCTGATTATGCAGGAAAGCAGGAATGAATCCAATTATGAGGGCTGAGCTGGGCTGGGCTGGGCTGTGAGTTGTAGAACAGGTTTTCTACGTATATGCACCGGTAGAACAGGTTTTCTATATGCACTGGTCACCTTGTGTTCACTCCTACTGTGGTAACCTGAGTATCTACAGGACGCTAATGCTACAGGTTTATGTGTGTTGTGCATACAAAAAAGGTGGTTGTGGGCTGAAGCAGCTATTCACATAACATTACAGGATCAAGCAAAAAAACACACGGAGATGGATAAGGTTGTGTGGCTAATCTGAAGATTAGACTATGTGGCTACAGCAGGCGTATGAAATAGGTGCAGTCAGTCAACAAATATTAGGTGCAGTCAGTCAACAGCATATTTACATCCTGACGTATGCACTCAGCAGGTGCATACAGCTCTTTCTCTAGTACTGCACAGAAAGAAAGAAAAAAAACACCCTACAGTAGCTGTAGTTTTTAATGCACATGATTTTATTATCCCTTGTTAACTTTGCACAACAATCTAGAGACAGTACATGTTAAATACAGGGATGCAGTTTGCAGAGACCAAGGGAGTGAGATGGAATAACGACACAAAAGGAACAAATTCCCAGGTGCTGAGAAGGAACAGAGATACGTCATGTGACCCCATTTACACTCTGGATTAAATGCGAATAAAGATAACACACATAAATTGGTGCATTTAGTTTATGCCAAATGTTAATAATGCTTACCTAGAGATAATCTTGTTACTCAAATTGTAAATGAACTTTTTCAAAAAAACATTAAATAACACATTGGGTATCACGGTTAAACCTGGATAGGGATTCTCTATCAAAAGTATAAACGCGCCTATTTGGGTTTATAAGAGATTTTAATTCATTCTGCTTGTTGTATTAGTGTAAATGCATTTATCCAGATTATTTCACAAGAAAAACTCAAATTATGTTAACAAGTTTTTGTGATTTTTTAAAAATTATTTCATCACAGCTGTTACACCTGCCATGAAAAACTAGAAACAACACAGTCGGATATCCGGAGCTGATTTGCATTTTGATGCAACGTGGCTAACGTTTCACTACAAGTGTAGTAAATGAATGTGGGTGAAATATGATCAGAATACAATCCACACACAAGATGCTTGAATCTTGTATAATCAGGTGAAAATGGGGTCTTTGGAAGTGCGAAACTAAAAACGACCATTCTTTACTATAGTTCAGGAATATTCCAGCATTCTTTAAACCTATAATAGCTTCCCTCAGAAACAAATTGAATCTAGATTTAGATCTTAACTGATAAAAGACAATTTGTCCAGTACCCAGTTATATATCTGCTGCTCCATACACTCTGTATTTACTGTAATACTGCAGTTTGTATTGTGAAAGCTAGCGGTTAGCTTGCAGCTTTTAGCCTTCTTACAGTAGCATGCTAGCTAGCATTTGAAAAATGAGAAATAGAGCTGTTGGTTCAGTAGTTATGCCTAGCTAATTATTGTTTCCTCAATCAAAGAGACACTATTTTAAGTTAAGTTAGTTACCATTTACTAACTCATTGTCTATATCACTTTATCCTGTGTACAGAGTCGCGGGGGACCTGGAGCCTATCTCAGGAGACTTAGGGCATGAGGCGGGGTACAGGGTGCCAATCCATCGCAGGGAACTCACACATACACGCACGTTCATTCATACTTTGCAGGCAATTTGGGAATGAAAATGAGCATAATCTGCATGTCTTTGGACTGTGAGTGGAAACCAGAGTACCCCCATAAACCCACCAAGCACGGGGAAACATGCAAACTCCATTCACACAGACCCCAAGGTGGGAATCAAACCCAGACCCTGGAGGTACAAGGCGACATTGCTAAGAGTAAGAAACAGGTGACAGATGATCAGGCCGGTGATTAGTATACTGGTTGTGCTGAATGCTGAGTGGTTGGAACAGACGAGAGGGGAAATGAGGTTGCTGCTGAGGTTGTTACCAATTTGCATCATTAAGCATTTTTAAGCCTCTTACAGTAAAACATTCGATCCCATTTAATCTATATCATTTAATTTATGTTAATATGACGAACTGTGGTAGGGGGCTCATGATTTTGCATGCTACTGTATATGTAATATCTAGTTATTTAAATAATACTGGTACTTTTACCACCATAATCAACTTCCTGTTCTTTTTTTTGTAAGGAAAAAAACACCAGATTCCTGCCTATAGTAATCACACATTTGCTAGAAATATAATTTATGGATTGTAAGCATTGTAAAAATGCTGGAATATTCCTTTAATTTTCCAATAACCACCACTATGGCACTTACATGAACAACGTTAGTCACTTTTCTTACTCAGTAACTCACACCCACATAAACCCAGAGCTATTAATCACAAACTCACTTATCTCTGAAGAAAGTGTGAATTAGTTCATTAGCAAAGAAAATACACAGTTTGTCATAGGGTTATTGGGTCTGTTCTGGGTTAACACTGTTGCACACACACACACACACACACACACACACACACACACACACATATTCAAGCGCGCGCACACATACACGCACACACACACACACTGAATAGCACCATATTGGTCAGGTGGCTGGAACATGCTATGATAATGTAAATACTTAATTAAGCACTTAATAGTGTAATCTTCACTCGAGATTTCCTGACTGCGGAGCGGCTGAGGTGACAAGGCGCTGTTCTTTTTTTTTTTATTTTTTTACACAGTGTTGTTTCGTATATTGAGGCTATACTTCTTATGCTGTAATTCATGTTCATGACTAAATAATTACATGGCAACTGTTTAGTTTTAAAATGAATAAGTTATGATTGAGAAATCAGTTAATATACATTGTAGCTATCATGGAGATGACTTCTAATATTGCACTTTCATTTTTTGACACTTTATTTACTAGAGGTACTGGTGATGTGACATAGTAGAGCTGTAACACAGTCTCATTATCTGTATCTGTTTAGTATCTCAGTATCTGTACAAATTTAAAAGTGAAGTACTGTACAGTAGTTGGGCCCTAAATTCCAATTCCTTTTATTATGAAATATAATCCACTGTTTTATTATTATTTTTCTATAGAACCTCAAAAAACCCTCACGTTTTATATATAAATCACCTGTCTAATATTGTGTAGATCTCTGATTCACCAAGGTGTTAGCAACAGATCCCTTTAGTCCTGTAGGCTGCCGCGAGGTGGGGCCTCTGTGGATCAGACCGGTTAGTCCAGCACGTATTGCTGCCACATATTCTCAGTCACATAGAGATCTGAAGAATTTGCAGTACGTTTGTTGTTGTTGTAATAAAATTGTATGCAAATATTATTTTGCTCATTTCATTAAACTGTGTGCACAATTTAGTAAAACATTCACTGGTTGTAACTAAATCATGCACTTGATTTTGTAAAACAAGCAGATCATTTAGAAAAAAAATGAAATGTGTTTTTTTTAGCTCATTGCTCGTTTTATTCAATCATGCAGGCAATTTAGTACAAGTGAACAAATTAGCAACAAAATCTGATGTGACTGAATTTCTAATTTAATTTGTTTGTTTATTTACTAAATCGCATGCACAATTTAGTAAAACGCTTGCTTTTTTATTCACCCTATTTATGCCCCCTTTTCAAGGGGGCATAAATAGCCCCCTTGAAAAGGGGGCATAAATAGACATTTTTTACAATTACATTTTTTATTTTTTTAAAAATCTCATTATACTTAGCAGTCAAGGGCCCAACAGTGGCAACATGATGGTGCTGAGATTTGAACCTGGGACCTTCCAATCAATCATCCAACGGCATAACCACTGAGCTACCCCTGTCCTTCAGGTCCACATCCCTGCAACCTGGGGAAACCATTTCCTGCTAAATAATTACACACCATGAGACCATGTATTGTGCACAACTCTTCATAACATATTAACCCCAAATCACAATTTATATCCATGAGACAATGTCCTTAAACACTCTTTCCTTATATTAACTTCTGATCACACTCGATTAAAAAATAGCCACCATGTCACCTGAGCAGCTCCGTACACGACTGACTGGTGTGATACCTGAAAAAGAAGAAAAAACGACTCATTTTCCCAGTTGGTCTTTGCACAAGTCTGCTTTAGAGAATGACATTTAAACCATCACACGTTTTCTTTTTTTTTTTTTTCCTCACGTGGTCCATATACACATTATATCTCTCTGCATTTTATATTTGAATCAGAAATACTGACTTTTCATTGGTTTCAAAAAATATTACTCAAGTATATAAATTGCAAAATATCAAAGCTTCTTTTTTTGCTCCCTTGTCATGATCAAGGAGATTCATCTGTGCTTTGACTGTTCATGTTTAGTCTCCTACACCAGTACACCAGTACACAGTTTTCACTCATGTTCAACAGAATCTACTGTATCTATCAAGCTTGCTTTAGGATTTCACACCATTTGTAAGCGTTTCTTTTTTAAAGCATATATATTAGCATGCCCATCAAGACATTAACACGTTCAAATTATAATAATAATCATAATTCAAAAAAAGCATTAATTAACATGCAAATTGACTTAAGGCCTGTTAGGGTGAGTACTGTATATGCTCCGTTTTAACTGTCCGAGAAATTATTATTATTTTTTAAATGGCATGGTGTACAACACAATACAGAAACAGGTCCATCTTGTCACATAATCTTTACAGCCACCATGACAAAAAATAAATAAATAAAAAACAAACAAAAAAAAGAAAATAAAGAAATAAAACGTAGCCCACATTCACATGATTGTTTACACGGAAATACAGATTGCCTACTGGATTACTGAGCTAAACCATCTATATGCCTTAACAGTGATCTGGTCTTTTTTTTTTTTTTTTGGATATCTCATATCTCATTGCAACACTTTATCCAACATTTAAATGACTTTTTTTATATATATATATTTATAGTGATAAATAAAATAAATCAAATCTAATATACTTTAGACGTACATTCATATTGTGCTCATTAGGAATACATCAATATGAGATATTATAATATATTTTTATATATTTATTATAATATAAATCTGTATATATAGTGTATATGGAATATATATAGATACTGTATATTTTTTATCTTATTTCCAGATCCCCTTATATAATTTTTAGCATTGCACTGCCACTATGAAAACATTGTGCAAAGATGAAATAATGTGCAAAACAAACAGCTGTAAACTGAGAACTATCCACACAAAGGGGGGGAAAGCGCAAAGCGTGCCCTATTCTAAATGAAGACACCGGTTCACGGCACAGCCAAATTCTCACGATCCACAGGCAAAAATTAGCTGGAAAAAAAATTTCATTAATCGTCCCAGCATTCTGAATAGACAGTGACATGGTGAAGTCATGCTGCTGAGCAAGACCTTTCCTCCAGTTTGGGTCTCGTGACTGAATCCTTCTCTTAACTCAATGAAATGAAAGGTTTGTAATTTTGATCCGCTGTACGGAAATGGAGAAGAAGCAGACTGACTACTTTATTATTTTTCCTGGTTGTGATGATGATGATGCTCAAGTCGACCAGCCCAAATGTTCTCACATGAGCAACCCAGGGTCCTCTTGGTTTTGGGTTTGGACAGAAGACATTGGTCATGGGCAGAACTTTGTAAAGCAGTGGTCACCAAGTCTGTTCCTGGAAATCTAACATTGATGCGGTTCAATTTAACCACATCTTACCAAAAGAAAAGGTTTAAAGGGAGAACTACATCCATGGTTTGAGTTCGTACTCCAAACTCCAAGCAGAACATCATATATCTACTCCTTCCTGAAATATTAAGTACAATAGATCAGAATATAATAAATACATTTTAAATGAGGTTGTTTTAATACTTTACACTTTCTAGGTACTATTTTAAAAAGACATGTTTATGTTAGATAATCCACACGACCAGAACTGGTTTTTAAGTGTTATGTAAGATGAAAGGAGTCTCCAGTTTCAGTACCTTATAACAGAAGTAAAGCTATACCTTTATAATTTCTGACACAGGAATCCAAGCAGGAATTTTTGGTTGCAGTGACGTTAATTTGGGACGCCATTAGTATTGGGATATTTTTGAAGTACTGTAAGAATTACTTTGAGTAAATGACGTTGGACCAAACTTAGACAATTGGATAACATTGAATGAACAACCCCAACATAATGCTACAAATACAACTTCAAAACAATATTTATTTTTAGCACTTGTTTTTTTTCTCTCTCTGCATTATGACCTGAGCAGGACTCAAACATTGTGCAGTGCATGCTTACCACTGGACCGCTAGGGAACATGCTAAGGATAGTAAAAGCAGATATTGCTATGTCAATATCTCCTTTGTGTCAAAAAATACCGAACAACTACAATTTACCATCGCAGTCAAAAGCAAAGAAAACGCAGAACATACTGTATGAGATCTGTTCTGTTAAAGTGGATGATGCAGTTTGGATGCTGTACAAACACCATATTAACACTACAAGAACATAACAGTAGGAGATACACGACATGAGATACACACACCTTGTGTGGAAAGCTGTTGTCTTTCTGTTACAATCATTGATCAGAATTCTGAACGCTGTGAGAACAGGGACCACAGATGTCACTGAGTGTTATGCAAATGAACATTAAGAGACATAAATGCTACAAATAAAGGTTGAAATTCCATTGTTTTGAGGTTTTATCTGCAATGCTGTGTTTGGGTCATTCATTCATTCAATGTCAGATCAACATAATTTTAGCAAAGCCACACATGGGGCATTCGAGTCAAACCAGGCCTTGACGTCTCTTGAGCACAAGAACGAAAGCGTAAAACCAACTAACATTTACAGAATACTTCGAGCACAGTACGGTGATGAGACTTTTAGCCACAGTTGAATGTTTCCACACATTTGGGGCATTAAAGGAGTTCCTGGGAGGCCAGCGTTTCAGACGTGAAGCAGGCAGTCTGCTCATGGCTTCAGTGTACTGAGAAAGCTTATTTCCTTGATGGTATCCAAGCACTCGTGAAACACTGAGATATGTGCATTAGTGTAGCAGGGGATTATATAGAGAAATACAGGGAGTGTTTACTCTTATAATTGTGTCTGTTGTATTATTCTGCAGAATAAAAGTCCTGGTTTGACTCGAACACCCCTTATACTGTACATGTAGATGGTCGTCAAATGTTAGTCTTGAAAAATTCCATTTGTTTGCAGTTTCTTGATAACACGACAAGAAACATGTGTTGTTGTTTTTTTTTAAATCAAGGCTGGTGAGAGAACGATTTTTAAAATAGTTGTTATAATGTAAGTGATAACGGGAACTGATTAGTTTCAGGGACTTTCTGTGATAGAATTAGAATAAAACTTATACCGTAGGTGCTGCTACAGGGTGATAAGAGTAACTTTACTTGTCAGGCAGTTTTAAACTACCCCCCAATCCACAGATTGTTTGTCCTATAACAGTAACCCCCTGAAACGTTGTATTTCATATAAATTAACCTCAGAACCAATTCCCACCCAGGAAAGTAATTTTATAATCACACACTGCAAAACTCACATCTTAGCAAGTGACATATTCTTGAATCCAGCCAAACTATCTATCATTTTTTCTTAAAATAAGAATACAACAAAACCAAATATAAAATTATTTAGCTTATTTCTAGTCGTTAATAAAATAAAGTTGGTATTAAAATTGAAAGTGAAAAATGTCTCGTCCTATCAGCAGATCATTTTTGCTATACAGTAGTAGGAATGTGTGTCTTGAATAAAGGAAAATTATCTGCTAATAGAACAAGCAAACATTTTTCGTTTGTAATTTTAATAACATTTGACTAGAAATAACTAGAATTAATCTTATTTTAAGAAATTTTAGCTAGGTTTGGATAGATTCAAGAATATTTCACTTGCTACAGTAAGATGTTATTTTTTGCATGTTCCTCCTCAATTGTTATTTAAAGTATACCGCCGCAGTAACACACCTGAAACGTCTAATCATGGTCTCCCGGTCCAATTTACGGTTTAAGAACTAATTCTCTGAAGCTGAAAAAGACCGCTTTCACACCGACAGTAAGATTATAGCAGCTTAAATTGTTGGAATGAAGTGTCAGTGAGTTATGTCATGAATAGATCTCCTGGACCTCTCACTCTTTGTCTGCTGTTGGATCCAAATATAGCGCGCTTTGTTCACAGCCACAATTCTCCAGTTGTTCTGTTTGATGTCATGCCATCAGCCTGGCTCACATCCTTTCAAAACCCTCTTCCCCAAAAACACAATGGCTGACATCCTTTTTTTTTGTGTCGAGTATACAGAACTATTTCTTTCCCCTTTTTGAAGCGTACAGCCATGATAGCAGGCTTAATCATGACGTGGTCTTTTACTCTGCACAGAAATGTAGATTTAAAGGAAGAGCCGCTTGTGACCACTGCTTAACTGCTCCAAAATTTCAGGTATGGTCGGTGGAAAAGAGGAATGAGATTTAGCACCAGAGGAAGTCGAGGGGTTGGACGATGACCCTTCTGAAGGAAGCACTTTGACGGACATGTAGAAATGGCACTGAGGAGAGGATGGGGATTTCACGCTGGATTTAAAAATAAATAAATAAACAAAATAAAAACACAAACAAGTCTTAGTTTTCTGTTTCACTATTTCAAATAGCATGCAATTTAGGAGAGAAGAGTTTCTATTGGATATTTGTGGGCGAGGTGACTTGTTGTATTTTAAGTTAGTGATGTTATGCTGGGTACTTTTTTTCCCCCCTCAGGTTAATCCAAATGGTCCATGTTCTCTACCTTAGCAGTTGGATTTCTCTTCTCGTGTATCTGTTCAGTCCAGCCTGCTGTATATGGATAGAAATAGGGTTCGAACAAACCTTGGCTCTGGTGTGTGTATATTCACTGAGGGATTAGGTAGATTTGTTTAAAACCAGCTAGTTGGGTTAGGTACGGTGTTTCTCAGCTGTGGTAGACGGCCATAGGTGGTTGTTTCTGGGAGAGTCTTTGCAGCTCCTCCCTGATGGCCTTTATCAGCGAGGCTGAGGACTCCACGGGTGGAGAGGCTTCGTCCGGGCCGCTGTAGCCCGCTGTGGGCGTGGGAGGATCTCTCAGGGACGACCTGGGCATCTGGAACACGGGAGATGATGAGTACTCAGGGAACAACAGGATCTGCTGCAAAAGAGTAAAAGAGCAACAAAGACTAGGTAGTATTTTGTGGAAGGGCAAAGTGTAACGTTCTCGGTTAACATGTAGCAAAGGATTCTCTGGTTTGATAAGGGCAAAACCTGACTTTTTATTTTTTAAGTTTGCAGGAAAACAAACACTGCTCATCTCAGTAAAGCATGGTGGTGGTAGCATCATGTTGAGCGTAAACCTTGGCGTTATTGTAATTTCTCTGATTAATTTCCTTATCAACCTGATTGCACCCTGTCCAGGGTGTACCTCGCCTTGTACCCTAAGTCTCCTGGAATAGGCTCCAGGCCCCCGCAACCTCGTAGATGATAAGCATTATAGAAGATGAAGATGTTGCTTTGTTGGTTCTTTAATGTTTTGGAATATATTTTATTAACTAAACCCTGAGTATGCAACCTTTTTTTCACAGACTTGTTTTTATAGCTCTTTGGACACTATGAAGTTGCTTAAACTCTGGGGTCTGCCGCAAGTATATTGAATATTGTATATTAAATCAGGTCAACTCAATTTAACTAATTATGTGACTTCCGGACAAAGGGGCAATTAGTTACTGAGAGGTAATTTAGAGGTTTTATAGCATCACTGTTATGGGGTATTTGGTATTAAGTCCATTTCATATTCAGATATTAACGCTATAAAATTTCGATAGGCTCCAGGAAAACACTGGAAACATTCAGGGAGGTTTAAGAGGAACACTAGACTTGGAAAACTTGAAAAACTTCAATTCACTATAAGTTCAGGGCAGGAAGGGTTGCTGTCATAAACATTCAAACGACCTGAATAAATTAATGAAAAGGAATAAAAGCCATTTGGTTCTGCATTGCCAGCTTTACTACACTACATATCTGACTCACAGCATCTCGATTGTTTCCAGGTCTGGAGACCTCTTCCTCTGACCGGTACTGGGCCCAGCTGGATCCCGAGGGTCCGGATACACTGCGTCCCACTCCAGGATACATACCGATTCGACTGGACAAGCCTACCTGTGTTAGCTGATGTAACTGTGCACCTACACACACAGATTAAATCAACACACGCACATGCTGCAGTACATCAACTGTGACAGGCAGAACAGACACTAATAGCGATATCTACCTGCGCTGCCCCCTACAGGTCGTGGTCGGGAGGACGATGGGATATCGTCTCCGTACTGCCCCCTGTTTGAGTAACCTGGATCAGACTGTAGCTCTCCTGACGCCAGATATCCAGATCCCAGCGCTTGCCTATCAAGCAATATTTGGACAACATTTAGATGTGTTAAATAAGATTAAGCATAGCTTCGAAGCAAGTCAATATCCTGGTACTGTTTGAGTATATAAGCATTTAAAGTATTGATGGGAGTATTCTGTAACCAAACTTACCTGTGCAGTAAGTTTTGCACAGATGTAGGGGACATTCCTAATTCAGCATACCTCTACAAACACACAAATAAGACAACACAATGGCACAAAACTCAAATTTATAGAAAACTGTTTTAAAATTATATGAATAAAGCAAAAAGAAGCTCAAAAAACGCATACTGTACTGTCTGGTTCCGACAGATTCTCAACCTCAGCTGCATCACTCTAGTTGATCATTTGTCTAAACAGTTATTATTTTATAACTCATTTTTTCTTGGCTTTCTTGGCTTGTGTCTTGCAACTACGTATTAATATTCTCATCTACTCACTGCTGAGAAGGGACTGTGTGCAGGGGCAGCTGGGTAGGACGATGAGCCCCACTGGCGGACAGAACGCGGGGGCGGACTAGAGGGCGGACCAGGACTGTCCCCTTCCACTCCTGGAATCGCTGTAACCCCGGGGTGGTTTAATGGGGCAGAGCTACTCTGTGAGGAGGGCGAGACCAGCGCAAATGCATCATCTAGCAGGGAGTGCATTTGCTGACGTGCCTCTTCGATGGTCGGCTGAGGTGGAATATAAGTGGGTGGAACAGGGGCGGGGCCAGAAGGCGGAGACCCGGGGTCAACAAATACCTCATCGGACGGAGACGGGCTGCCGACATCAGGGAGCTGATCTGCATCCGACTGTATGTGGAAAGAGAAGGTGGCATAGCATAAGTGCCTGAAATTCCACTCAAGGGTGTTAATGAAAAATGTGTGATTTTACCACGTAGGCCACATTGTTGACTCCGGGGTACTTCCTGTATGTGGCATCGCCCTCGGTAATCAGACGGTCTTGATCAGTCAGGCTGCTGTTTGTACTCAAATTCTGCTTCTGACGCTGTCTAGGAGAACGTCTGCCTCTGCAGCTGCACACATACAGATAGATTTAGTGAAAATGATTGCTTAAAGCAAATAAAAATGGTTCTAATCAACGAGTTATCCAAATCCAAGCATCATAGTACAGAATGAGACCTAGTGACTGAGATTAAGGACATTAGTTGACTGGTTTGGTGGGACGGTGACTGAGACGCCTTGCATCTTCAGGTCCTGAGTTCGATTCCCGCACCTGGTCTGTGAGCATGGTTTAGTCTAGTTTATCTAGGTTCTCCCCGTGCTTGGTGCGTTTCCTCCGGGTTCTCCGGTTTCCTCCCACAGTTCAAAGACATGCAGATTAGGTAGTGTGTGAATGCAAGTGTGAATGTTGACCGGAAGTCCTACCACGGTCGTAGAAACAGAAATAAATACAATAGTCACTCATTGGCCTCCATGGACCCTAGTTGGACTACAGAGGTTCCTAGATGTATGGATGGAGTTGACTGGTTTAAATCTGTCTAAATGTTCTGTTTTTTTGACAATTGTTAGCATTACTTCTTCTCATCAAGGCCAGTGATAACAAATATTATTTATGTAATACATAAATAAAGATGAATATATTATTTATTATATACCCCCTGTGAGGTTCCCCATTTGGCGAAGGCGTTTGTGTATCAGGATGCAGGATCTTGTGTATTTGCTCCTGGGCTTGCTGGTACACCCGCTGCTGCTCCGAGCTGTCCCCAAACACCGCTATAATGTCCTCCATCGACGGAAACTCGTAGTGTCCTTTTCTCTTGGCCCGCAGTCGTATCTTATTGCGGTGGTGCTCGATCTCAGACTTGTGCCTGAGAGCAACTTGGATCTGAACACATACAGAGTCATACACGTCAGAAAAACCTGCAGTTCTCCCAAAGTGCAAATCTGGACACGGGTTTCTCACCTCCGAGCTAACCTTGCCTCCATCCGCCATCCTTTCACTGAGGGCGGGGCTTAGGGCTTGGTTATGCGGATGATTGGGCGGGCTCGGGACAGGCTGCATGGCGATTAACTGGACTTTATTGGAGACGCGGCGTGTTCCGTCAGACGAACCTCGAGACAGCCGATCCACATGGTCAAATATGGACGAGGAAGATAACTGTTCATCACCTCCGCTGCCTGATGCCGCACCTGGCACACACAGGGTCAGGGGTCAAAGGGGGTTTTAAAGGTTTCCAAGTGAGACAAATAAGCTCAGTGCAAAAGAAAGCAGCTTACCAAGTTTGTTCTTCGCTGTCGATCCAAAGTGAAATCATATAAGAAAAGACAAAAAAAAAAAAAAACAGAAAAAAATTAAGATCTGGATGTGATGTGAATAATCAAGGAACATATCATACCTAACCAAAATTTATTTTCACATTTTTTATCCACTTGTTACCATGCTTGCTCTTGCGATGATGAGGTTTGCTGTCGCTGGGTGTGACTGCAGGTCTGGTGCTTTCCTCGGCTGATTCTCGGCCACTGGACGCCTCGCTAGCCAACGAATCACCATCAGATGGAGACAACCTACCACACACACAACATCACAAATGCTGTTTTATATACCTCAAGAACAAACAGATAGGCACATGTACTGTACACCCACACACTCATTCATTACCGGCTCCTTCTTCGAGCCGCACGGGACACTTTGGTGGATGAGCTTTTGGATTTGGGCGTGTTCAGTTCTCCGCCTTCGGAGGGCGTGGCTTCTTTAACAGACGGTGGAAGAGGGGAGGGTTCTTGGATCACCATGATGTCATCTTTACTATGTTGTCCAAGGTGGAGCTTGGCAAAGTCAAAGCCTTTCACACTTGGAGCCTGGAGCTGAACACACACACACAGATACATATGCACATACACATAGTACAAACACACACAAGACATGGAAAAAATCATTTTACCGCCCAAATAATATTACAATCAGATCAGCATTAAAGCAAGTTAAAATTTCATCTAGCATACTAAGAGTCCACTTAATCTTAAACTACACACTTAACTGGGTGGATAGAATGAAGAGTCAAGCACCTACTCTACATGTAATGTGGATGAGTGATCCACTTATGTAACAAACACACACACACAAGAACACACACACACAATTGTACATACACTGTGAAATGGTTCGACCCAGACCTTCTGTCTCTGTTGGATGGTGCTCATGGCGTCTGGTTGGAACTCCAGTTTCTCAGAACGGCACAGTTTCCAGTAGAGGATGATGATGATGATAAGGACCACCACCCCGGGAACCACCACCCCAATGATCAGCCACACATTACTGGGCTGTGTCTCAGAGGGGGCCAGGGATAACTTCTCCACCGCTGATATATATGTATATATACATAACACATTATATGAGATGAGTTCTGTGAGATAACATTGTTCTTCATGTCAGATTATATGATAAAGACTAATGTGAGACTAATATGATTAGCACAAACATTCGAATGATGTAATGAGCTTGAGGTAATAAGGATATTATTCCTGTCTACTCGCATTACCACTACTGTATTTTTAACTGACAATACAAATTTCATGTAATCCTACTGTGTGCTGTACAATTATTTGAGAGACTTTTAAAAAAGTAATGTAGCAAGATCACACATTTTTAATTTCTTGTGTTACATGAGTTAAAACTGCAATGATAATTACCATACATTTGTTTTTTTCTACAATTTGACTCTGACCCATGCTAAAACTGATGCTATGCTTACTGTAAATATGTCAAAAAGAGTTCCTCTGACTTGGAAAAAACCCCAATTAAATACCATCCTCGAATCGTAATTTCTTCTTAAGTTCAGCATGTGATGCTTGATTAGACTTATCAGCCTGAAAAATGACCAATTAACAGCACCTCAGATTAGAGGCGTTATGAAGTCTTTACAGAGCAGAAGTA
>JAQMYG010000004.1:6640036-6654039 GCA_030014215.1 Clariallabes teugelsi
AGCATTCCTTTACAATGTAGAAAGAAATAAAAATCAGGAACCATCATGGAGTTAGAAAGTGTTCTAAAACTTTTGAAAGGTAGTGTACTATATTATATATATATATATATATATATATATATATATACACATACAATACAGTATATAATATATAAATAGATCAAATCATCAATTTCATCAAAAACAATGGTTAATAATAAATAATAAATACTATATCTGTCTGATCCTTCAACAGAATTGAGAAAGATTTAATCCTACACTTTGTGTTAAAGCACTTTTAAAGAAAATTATCCAAGCCGGTTACTAGAACATGCTTTTTTTTTTGTCACTATAAAACCACACAGCTGGTGAAGTTCATTTTAGAGGTAGCTGGGGAATCCCGTTGTCAAGTGAAAATAAGGCTTCCCTCATTCTTACTATGTCATAGAATCCTCATTTGAACATTTTAAAAATAGGATTTTTTTTCTCATACAAACTCGCACTGGCCATATCTCAGCAACCGGACATGATACAGTAATAAACATGGTATCAGAATTGAGGTGAGTGAACCAGGAATCTGAAGATCATATGTTCAAGTACTCAAATCACCCAAAATGCAACGTAATCTCATTTGATGTGATGGGTCATAAATAAGAACATTTATTTTTCCTTCTTCTTTTTCTTAAGTTACATTTGATAGATATTGGTTTGCTGGGATGAATTGTTTTTTTTTTTTTTCCCTATGCGATTTAGACGTTTGGGTGTCCCTCTTGTTTGCATAACTATTTGCCTGGAATCTCTTGCTATCACATGACAGCTGCCAACAAGGAAGAGCAAAGGCTATCCTATTCTTCCTCCAAGGCAGTCCTTTTCAAACTGCTGCTTCCGCAGGGTCCGGGGGCGGCAGAACACATTTGGATGGAAGTACTAGCTCACAGATGGCCATCATAGGCTAATGTCATTGTTATTTATATGGAAAAGCAAGTATTCCAGCGCTCTCTCTCTCTCTTTCTCTCTCTAAGAACATGGACAGTTAAGCTTCCCTGGATTCCTGGCCACAGACGACTGCGACATCATCTGGTGTAAAACTTGTTGCATCACTTAGGAGACCCTGAATATACAAAAAGTTTGGACATTCCTTCTCGTTTTCAACATTGTATATTTATTCTAAAGACATTGAAATTATGATAGAACAAATATGGAACTATGACGTCAACAAAAATGTGTTAAATAACCCACAATATATTTCAGATTTTCGATTCTCCAAAGTAGCATTCTCTCAGTCAGCCTCATGATGTAGTCACCTGGAATGGTTTACCAACAATCTTTGAAGGAGTTACCAAAGGTGTTGAGTAATTGTTGGCTGCTTTACTTTTCCAATCTCAAGCCATCTCAACTGGATTTAGATCAGGTGATTGTGGAGTCCAGGTCATCTGATGCAGCGCTCCATTATTCTCCTTCATGGGCAAACAGCTCTCACATAACCTAGAGGTGTGTTTGGAGTCATTGCCATTTTGGAAAAACAAACGGTGGTCCAAAACGGATGGGATGACACGTTGCTGCAAAATGCTGTGGTAGCCATGCTGGCTAAGTGTGTCATCGATTTTGACACCAAAAGTCACCAACAGTGTCACCAGCAAAGCACCCCCACACTGCAACACCTCCTCCACCATGTTTCACAGTGGGAACCACTCATTCAGGAACTGTCTGTTCACCCTCGCTACGTCTAATGAAGACATGGGGGTTAGAACCATAAATCTCACATTTGGACTGATGGGACACAAGGACAGGTTTCCACTGATATACTGTACAGTAGTGTCCATTCCTTGTATTTCTTGGCCTGTGCAAGTCTCTTCTGCTTGTTGTTCTTCCCGAAGTAATGGTTTCTTTGCTGCAATTCGACCATGAAGGGCTGACTCATGCAGTCTCCTCTTACTGGTGGATGTTGAAATGTATCTTGAACCCTGAAAAAAGCTTTCATGTGGGTTCTAATCTAAGGTGCTGTAAACCAGTGGATTTTGAGACTGGTCATTCAAATAAACTTATCCTCTGCAGCAGAGGTAGCTCTTGGTCTTTTTTCCTGGGACAGTTTCATCACAGAGTTTGATGGTTTTGGAAAACGCACTTAGGGATACATTCGATTGGCCGAGCTCTCTCAGAGGGGAGGGATGAGAGATATTTAGTGCTCCCACATTAATCACGGCTCTACAGCCAATCAGGGGCGTCTGTGCGGAAGCGGAAGGAGCGGATAGCGCTGTCCTCCGAGTGTGTTACGCCGCCCCAACGGTGTGTGAGTGAGTAGTTCAAAAAGATGCGTTCGGCTGGCGTCACATGGTTCAGAGGAAACACGTGATAGTCTTCGGCCCTCCCGACTGAGTGGTAGTAGTAGCCTTAATGTGGGAGCCCCCTAGTGACGGGGAGGAATTGGACGCGACTAAATTAGGGAGAAAATTTATGTAAAAAATCGCCCCCCCCAAAAAAAAAAAGAAAGACAATTTTTGACCTTCATTTCCATCTTACGGATGGACTGTCTTTTCTCTTTCCTTTACAGAGTGTTTCTTGCCATAATATGGATTTGTACAGTAGTTGTAGTATCAACAAAAAGGGGCTAATGACTCTCCACCCGCCCTTCCTCTGCAGAAATGTCACTAATTAACTCTTGAGGACGCACGCCTGTGAACTGAAACCATTCCAAGTGACTACCTCGTGAACGTGATGAGAGAACACCATGAGTGTGACAGGCTGTCATCAAAGCTACTTTGGACAATCTAACATATAAAACATATTCTGAGTTGTTTAATACTTTTTGTTTACTACATAATTCCATACGTGCTCTTTTATAGTGTGGAATGTGAAAAAGCACTGAAGGAGAAGGTGTGCTAAATTATTTTGACTGGTTTTGTGTGTGCGTGTGTGTGTGTGTGTGTGTTTAGCTTACGTGTAGCCAGAATTCCATGCACACGGTAGCCCAACACAATGGCTGCCCTCTGCAGGTTAAGTCTGTTCAGCATGGCAGCAGTGGTCTGAGCCGAGAGCCTGTCTCCTGACCCCGCCTCCACAAAATACACCAGCTCTAGAGGGTTATCTGCCCCGTCAAGGCGTGACGCACGCACAATCTGTCACACAAGGACAAGCAAATAAACGAGTCCCATTTATGTCCACATAAGGAGGAGAGAGAGAGAGAGAGAGTGAGTGGATTGGGTGTATGCCAGAACTGAGGACAGATTTCTGTGTGTGTGTGTGTGTATGCATGGCCTTTCTGTTTTTCCATAGTCACCTGCACGCTGTTGTTGCCCACAATTGTGGCCCGTCTCCAGCGTCGCCCACCACCGAGCCCAAGCACCTCCCCCACCAGCACAGCCAGTCGCCTCTCCATTTTAGCCTGGAACGTCCTCTCACTCACACGCTGATCCAACACACCCAGTAACACTGCGACACACACACACACACACACACACACAGACAGAAAGACAGACAGAATTAGAATTATATCACTACATCTCACATTAAATAAGAAGCATTTGGATGATAATAAAATTAAAAAAAAACACCCGAAGCGCACAATAACACTTCACAATGCCAGTGCAGCCAAATAGACTTTACTAAGCGGCATTCCTACCTGTCTTCACCCAGGACGATCGCAAATGATGGGATACATTCAGCTCTGGATAATGAAAAGCTGAAGAAGGAAGGAAAAAAGAGAAGAGAAAAAAAGATGAAAGGTGAAAAGAAGAAGAGAGAAAAAGGAAAAACAAGAAGATAAACAGAGAAGGGAACAGATTAGATGAAAGAAGATCAAATGAGTTAAAATGTTGCTTTTTTTGCTGGCATTGTTATAAAATGCACACGTTGCCGGTGCTGACTGATGTTAGCGAGCGCCCTATGACTGCGCAGATGCAAAAAGTCACATGACTTCGGATCTCCCCGTTCTCATTCACACGAATCAGGTATGTATCCGATCTAAGACCACATACAAAAGTGACTCAGATCCGATTTAGAAAACATCAGATTTGTGGGTTCACACAGCCATATTTTAAATCTATGTCACATTAGAGAAAAACTATTAGAATTGAGTCTCTTTGGGTTGGTAATGTGAACATAGCACCATGTGGTAATACAGTATGTACACGTTTGAGTGTGTGTGTGTGTGTGTGTGTGTATACTCACGCTCTGCGATCTGCACTGCAGGAAAGCCCAGGTAGAAGCTGAACTCCACCACATGCAGCTGTCTCAGGTGAGCGCTGATCTCGGAGCCCCTGAGATAGCCATGAGAATCGCGAATAGCGAACGTGATGTCCACCGGAGTTTTCTGCTGCTTCTGTCCTTTCGTTAAACTGATGGTGATGTTCAAAATCTGCAACAGAAGATACACAACACCGTCAGCAGTGAGATATCTGAGACTGACCTGGACACTATGTAGAGCTTGCTGGAAATGAAGCATTATACAGTACACACGTGTACAGTGAAGTTTCCATTTTCCTGCAGACGCCTGCGCACTTCTGTATAAGCCATGAAGAGTCCCCGCTCCACACGCTCACTGAAGCTGCACACGCGCACGTCTACGTGGCTCGGGACGAACTGCAAAACTGGACGCAAAGGAATACGTAAATGCTCTTTGCTCATAGTTTCATGGAGTGAAATGTACAGTACAGGCCTTTCTTGTACAAGTCACTTTCAGATCACTGATAAGATGACTACAAGCGTATAGCCTTATGGCACATGGCATTCACCCAACATTTCTCCTACACACTGTGTCGCTGCACGTCTCTGCTTCATAGCTGCGTTGTATCCGTTGGTCTGGGTAAGCCAAGGCACCTGCTAAAGCACAAATAGATATCTTTTTTTTTTTTTTTTTGGAAATCCTGGAAAATACGGTACTTACTTGAGTGGACCTGATTGATGTGTTCAGGTACGGGATAAATAGGTGTAACAGTAAGGATGGTAGAGGACGAGGTGCTGTGTGCTGACTGGCGGAGAGCGTTGATGATTGACACAGCAGTGAATATGAGTGGGCCTGACACGGCCCGGAAAACAAAATTGGGCGGAGCTTTAAGGACCTGAAAAACAGAAGTCACAGAAGTCATCAATCTAAGTGTAAAAGCTCAATTTACTTTATATTACTTTATTTGGAGAATTTTTATATATTTTTTTATTATACTATTTTTAACATTATACCGTTATTTTAAAATTTGGAATGCGAACTACACAGCTAAAAGAGAACTCATCCAGAACATTCATTAATGTTCTCATGAGGTTCTTAGAAGTCTCTAACTGACATTCTTTTAACATTCTTGGAATTTTAGCAAAAAACCCTAATGGCATTGACCGTCTAAGGACATAACTGTCACCTCTTAGGGACTTCATTGATATACTACTGTACAAGCATGACCGGAAAGATCGGATGGCGTTCTGACAGAGGCGTCATTGGGATGTCACTGCGCTGTCACAACATCAATCGAGTTCTTACAACAACTTCTTCAGACTTGTGCTATGATCATGGCAGTTTCAGGCCACGTTGTCGAAGTCCGCATTAAGTTCATATTACGTTCTTCTAGCGCTTACCACAATTTATGGTACGCATGCAGCAGATTATTAGCAGGAATTCTGGATCCAATTCCTCTCACCATTTTAACCCCATTTTAATTCTCACCATTTAAGTGTGCTGTGTTCTTCAATATTTTTAGGATGCAGCGAGAACTTCATGGTCTTTGACGGAGTGTGATGAGGCATAACCAAAAACAACAAACTTTTTTTTTTTTTTATGCTTATGTCTGTGCAAGAAATTTTTATTAGTCTTGGTAAACTTTTGTACATGTAAAGAAATTAAAAACAACAACAAAGCAGCAACAAAAACAAGTGAAAAGTATATTTGAGTATAGTAAACATAAATGTTTAATAGTGAATTGGACCCACCTGCAGCTCTACTGTCCGGTTGAACTCTCGTCTCAAAATCTCCTTCACATGAGCCTTTGCGAACGCCACAGAGGTAGAACTTGGCATGCCTGCAGTTTCAGGGATCAATAAGAGGCTGAAATTCCTGCAATCACTTCAGCTGACTAGACAGAACTATTAGCGTTAAAGCTGCTATAAACAATGTTGGCAATCTTTCTAACTTCCAACATACAGTTTTGCTCTAAACAAACAGCTATGACTAATTTCTGTCCAAGGAAATGAGCAATGCCTCCTCTGAGTGGATTTGTAAAATTAGCTTGATGTGGATCAAACGTCTGTGTCCATGAGAGCTTTTGTAAACTGAACATCAATCAAAGCTAAACACAAGAAGATTAGAAAGCTTTAGCAGGGAGAACATTTTTATTGCAATAAAACATTGCTCAAATGGTGTGAAACCTACACGCTATGAGTTTACAGTTAGCAAAGCTTACCCTTCTGTGGACTGCAAGTGCAAACATCAACGACATAACAGTCATGGAGGATCTCCATCTGCTGGTCTGGCCTTACTGTTAACGCATCAATCTCTTCTCATAAGTAAGACCGTCAGTTTGATTAAATTAGCACTGTCTGCCATATGTCAGGCTAAAAAGCATCTATCATACTAACTAGCTAGTTAAGTTTCACAGAAGGCTGCTAGACATGTAAATAAACCAGACATCCTGAAATAATCAAACATAAATTTACAATTAATTTACCAAGATTTTAATATTAGACTATACTTGTGTAAAACTGTTATTGAGTAGGCTTGTGACCACTATTCCAAATCCAAGCACATGTATAAGAGTGATTTTGTTGTTATGGAAGTCATGACTGATACGACGCTTCCACAGATACAAAAAATAATTTCCAAAAAGGCAATAAATGAGAAGTATTTACCTAACAATTTACTGTACATTTACATTAGATATGTCAGTCCTGCTCATTAGATGGCAGATATACACTGATCAGCCATAAGATTAACATGGATTACCAATTATATACCGTAAGTAAACTGTTGAAAGGATCATGGGTACTAGGAACTCATTTATACCTGTGGTGACCCAAGGCCAGCCTGTCTGGTCCAATCCCACAGAAAAGCCAAAGCAGCACAATTTGCTGAGAGAAGTCAATGCTGGCCCCATAGCCCAGTGCACCACAGCTCAGGGGCCTAGGAGGCAAAAAGCACAAGGCCGCCTACTACCCGGCCTCCAAACTCCTCAAATCTCAACCTGATCAAGCATCCATCAGATGTGCCAAACAAACAAGTCTGAGCCACTGAAACCCGGCCTCACATCCTACAGAGCCCAAAGGATCATCCTGGTGACCAATGAGAATCTATACAATATTTGGCATAAGGTTTGGCGTAATGCTATGGCTGATTCATGTTTTTTTCAGTACAAAACCAATCTGCCTACTGCCTTCAGTCCTGCATCTAGGTGGATCCCAAAATAGCATATTAAAAGCCTGTGGTCCAATAAGCATGAATCCTAACCTCCCTTAAAACCCACCGCACTCTAATCTGCCACAGAATCCCAGTGACGCCGTGGATCAGTGTAGTTGTCAGGGCTACACATTTCTGATTTTTGGCCAAACTTTGCTGTCCAATTATAACAGGTACACTAGGGTTAAATAAATGCTATGAAATATTACATTTCTTTAGAAGATGTAATTTCAAGAACTACATTTTAGTTTCATATAATTGTAAAACAATCACATGTAGGTTAGAAAACATGGACAACATAATTTTTTATATTTAAAGCACAAAAAAAAATGATAGAAGCATTAACCATCATGCACTTTTGAATTACAAAAATACCTTTGTGGAAAAAAAGAAGACTTACCCACTCTGACCAGGTACATGTCTTGCTTGGTGATGTTGCAGACATACTGCCGGGGTGCAATGGAAAGAGGGATTCTGGGGGCAGGAGGTATTGGTTTGGTGAGCATGGTGGTTGTAGTTGTTGTTGTAGTCGTTGCTCTTGTTGGTGTCTGAGGTTTGTGAGCAGTAGGGACTTTAACTGTTACAGCCTGGATGACTGGACCCTGTGGGATAACTGATGGACCTACAGGTTGCTCACTACCTGCTTTAGCGTCTGGTAAATCTGGGTGAGGAGATCCCTTTTCTGGGTAAGAAGGTAAGCCAGGAGGCTGCCGTTGCTCTGTAGGAGGAATAGGGAGTTTCGTAGGTTTTCGTGGAGGAGTGGGGGTAACTCCAGGTTTGGGGTGATGTGTATCAACATGGTCCGTTACTGTCCTATGACCCACACCCAGAGAAGGGGAAAGCGTCTGTGTGGAACCTGTAGGTTGTCTGAGGGTCAATGTAGGAGTAATATGAGGGGTAGTCAAATGTGTCTGGTTACGAGCAGCATTAGCATTCTCTTTGGCCAGCAGCGTGTTGTAGTACTCCATACTGTTCATATCTGGAAGCAGCATTTCAGTGGGCTCAATTGGGTACAGATCTGCCCAGTCAAAATCCAGATCATCCTGGGCAGTATCAGGGACATGGGGTATGCGGGGATCAGAGGGGTGGACAGTCCTTAGGCTAGATCCATATCCAACAGTTACACTCGGGAGGAGATGCCTAGAAGAGAGGACGGGAACGGGCCGAGATGGGAAGTCGGTGTTGTAGCGAACCCCAGTGTTGTCATCCTCAGATTCATATGAGTCATATCCATGTGTGGGAAGGGTGGTGACCAAGGAAAAGTCCTCCCCATCAGATCCCATGAAGGTCAATGTTTCCAGGTAATCCCCAGAACCCCAGTCCACTTCTGTAGACTGAGCAGAGTCCAGGTCATCATGTGTAAGCAAAGTAGGAGGAGCCGGTGTAGGTGGGCTGTGGCCATGAATAGGGGGCATCTGACTTGGTGTGAGAAGGTCCGGTGGGCGTAGCAGCAGGTGAATGCCATGTGCGCTATCACCTAGGTTACCTGACCCACCATCGGCACCTAGGGATGGGGTGGGAGCTATGCTGGATGCGTTGTCATGGTGAACAGGTTGTGCAGGATGCTTGGCAGCTGATGATGTATGAGCTTTGCGTCGGGTGTTTTCCGAGTATTGCGATAAGGATAATGGTGATTGTTGTAATCCTGCGTGCGCCACGAAGAAACCAAAGTCCCGTTTGGATAAACTGGATGGGAGTTTCTCTGAGAAATCAAAGAAAAGGAACAAACATGGTAGATGAATTGAATGGAAATTGAAGTGATTGCAGTAGTATAGACAAAGTGATCCAAACAAATGTCCCACACAGTCATACTCTAGTCTGAATCTTAAAGCACCGATTGGAAGGTTTTGAGTAATACTGTAGCTAAAATGACCAACTTTCTTGCAGTACCTTAATTTCATTTCAAATGGTTCTATAACCTAAGGCATAATTTATAAAACCCATGACAACCCAAATCCACTTGTTCTAATAGTGTCAGGGTTGCCCCCTAGTGGCCACTTTGGACCTTTGGCTGTGGCCACTTTGGACCTTGTGTTTTTGTGTTTCGCTGTTCTAGGCCTTTTACTTTGACACAGTGTTCAACCGTCTTATGCTTTACAGGTGTTTGGTATAGATTAGTTTATTATTTAAGCTACACTCACTCACTCAGTCATTGTCTATACTGCTTTATTGTGTATACAGGGTCGCGGTGGACCTGGAGCCTATCCTAGGCGACTTAAGGCACGAGGTGGGGTACACAATGGACAGGGTGCCAGTCCATCGCAGCGCACACATATATATACAATCACACGTTTACTCACACACTACGGACAATTTGGGAATGCCAGGTACTGTAGCCTCATCTGTTTGATTTTGGACCATGGGGGGAAACTGTAGAAACCCGGAGGTAACCCACACGGAGGATATGCAAACTCAGACCCGAGGCGGGAATGGAACCCGGACCCTGGAGGTGCAAGATGACTGTGCTAAGCCTAAGTATTCAGTGTTTGATTTGTTGTACGTTTATATTAAAGTCTTCATTCTCATTTATGCCATGACTGCACCTCAATACATGACCTTTTATGCCATTACAATGGTTCATTAGCCTTTTACCAAGGCATGAAAAAGGTTCTATTTTCCTGAAGGCATTAAGTGGGAGTTAAGAGTACCTCACATCCAAGATCCAAAACTAAGGTTTTGAGACATTTATTTATCATCAGGAAGTGCTCTGGTCACAGTCAAGCTGGATCAGGAGCCTATCCCTGGAATACTTTGTGCAAGACATAATACACCCTGGATGACCACCGGCACAACGCACAAATGTATTCAAACCTAGGGGCAGGTTAGAATCACCAATTCTTTGGGAGGTGGAAGAAAACCAGATAATCCATTTTGACATGGACAGAACATGCAAAATCCACACTGACAGTAAGCCGCAAGCGCAGGATTTATCTGCAGACCCTGGAGCTTTGAGGCATCCTGAATATCCGCTGCACCACAATGAAAAAAAATCTAAACGAAAAGTCCAAAATCCATGAAATCCTAATAAACCATTCTGAACTGGATATGTTAAGGTCAGTAATAAACAAATTCTGCATTTCCTCACTGCCCTAAATGGTACAGCATAGTGGAGAAGAGTTTCTCTATGAGTTACTGCACATCTAGAATACACTACCAGTAAATCAGCTGTAACAGCAGTGGGCTAATCATCCAGTTTTTTTCCTCTGTGTGATACTGAAGCACTGAGAATGGAGAGGTAATTGAGTCTGAGGCTCAGTGGGTTTGATGGCTACGAAAGTGAAACAGGCAGCATGTAGGAAGCTGGCAGCTCTGTGCATGGTTTGTGGGCCAGTGTGTCACTCCAACTCCATCTTCAGACAGGAAGGACGGCCAGCCAGCCTCAAACTCATCTATCTTCTGTGGATTGTCAGAAAATCTTTAGATGGATATTATCTCCAAGCCAAGCAGTTACATCGAAAAGGATTAGCACTCCGTGTTAACAGCAGCAACATCTCATAAACGGCTAAAATCTTGGATTCTGTCTGTGGATTCTGTCTTTTCATTAGAAAACACGTTCGCATTATTAAAGCTTTGATTTATTGCTCAGCTGCTATCCACGTTAATCATTCTGATCTGTGTTTATAATAGGCCCAAATGTTGCAAACTCCACCACTGCAATAGAGATTAATTAGTTTAGTTTGTTAATTAATTCATTTATTTAAAATACAGATATTGTTGAGGGTAAATATAGAGTATGTATTAATTAATTAATTAATTAATTAATTAATTAATAGGAGGGCAGTTCCATGATGGGTGCATCACTTCATCTGCTTCCCTTCTTACCCTGCGCCTGAACTCATCAGACCACATGACATTTTTTCATTGATCTAAAACCTTTTCTTTATGCTCCCTAGCTTTTTTTTTCTGATGAGGCTTACTAACAAGTGTTTTTTCTCATGGACACACAGCTGTTTAGTCCCAATCTCATGAGTTCTCATTACATTGTGTACGTATGGTTTTTACTGTTGATTTTTTTTTTTTTTACCATACAACTACTAATTAAGTGTTTAAATCTCCATTCAAGATTCACAAAGTTGACTGTTCAGCTCTATGCTTCCGGGACGCTTAAACCAGTTCTAGTCATTTCAAATATCCTTAGTTGTTTTCTTTGCTTGATGCAGCCCAATATTGTGACCCGTCTGAAATGGCAACTTTTTTTTTTGACCAGGCAGTGTAGTTATAGACGTATTCAGCTGATCTGATTCAGCTTTTTTGATAAATAAAAAGAAAAGTATGAAGGGGCTGTAAAGGTATGAAATAAATACAATACATTATAAATTATATTTTTTTAAATGCATGAATTGTTGCATTTTATGACACTGGAATTACTGTCAAACATCAAAGTGTGCAAAAAAAAAAAGAAGAAGAAGAATCAGCCATCAGTGCTTCATTACAATATCAGTATGATCTGTGCAAACTTACTTATGGAGTGATATTTCACAAATTTCATCAGATTTCACACATAAATCTGCTGTCGCTATGCGTCAGACTGCTCGGTGCCGCTTCACATCTCTTCTTTGCAGAACCTCACACTATTTGCTTGCCTGTCTTTCGTTTTTTTAACTTCATGTCACCTGTGTTGCTTCCTCAAATATTATAATGGCTCCTAGTCATGTGACTAAGTACACTCTTTTGAAAAAATTCCATATTTAAAAGACAAGTCCTTTTTTTAATAATATTTATTGGACCACTTTATTTTAGGGGAATTTGTCATGTTAGGACATAAAAATTGTTTTAACTGAACAAACATTTTGAGAATTTTAACCTATTCAGCCATTAAAATCATTATATACTTTGAGGTCATCCATCCACTATGGAGGCCCATGGTGACCATTCTCTTTATTCCCATTTTATTCAACATTCATAGTCAACATTCACACTCTCATTCACACACTATGGGCAATTTAGGAACGCCGATTAGCCTAATCTGCATTTCCTCTGACTGTGGGAGGAAACCGGAGTTCCCGGAGGAAACCAACCAAGCACAGGGAGAACATGCAATTGCATCCTGAAATCAAACCTGGACCTACTGTAGGAAGATCTTTCTTTCCGTTCTTCAAGGTTTAGCCTCACAGATCCCATGACTGTTGCGAATCACTTATTCTTCAGCCCATTAAAAGAATCTATCTTTTTTTAAATGCACCATTTTAAGCCAATATACAACAACTGCCCATTAGCTTTTCAACAGGGTCCTAAAGAGGCTTTTAGCTTCACTTGCTATGCTTGGCTAAATGCAACTGCCAATTGATTGCTCCGAGTTCGCGGTGTGCACTGCTCTTTCTCCAAAACCTGCCACCTACTGCTGTATGCACCAACGACGTGATCTGGGTTTTGTTAGGAAATTTACAAAGCATATTAATTAGTCTAGTTCTCCTCTCTGAACCCGGTCCTTCTCAAAACTGATCCTCATGTTCTTTGATAAATCTTCACTTGGACTTCTAAATCTACTTCTAAATCTACTGTATTCAACGTTGCCTCCTGCACATACATGTCAGAAGTCAGAAGCATGACTTGTTCAGACTAGAGCCAGATTAAGGCCACATAAAAAAAAAAATCTGATTTAATCAGGAAAGCATAACTACATTCAGGCTTCAAGTGTGAACACAGCTTATTAAAACTAATGAGAGCTTCTCTAGCACAGTATGGAATATCTCCAGTAATTAGCTTCTGTCTTACTTAACTATCTAAGCATCCCTTATGGAGTCTTCACTTCTTCACACAACACACACACACACACACCACAATGAATTAAGGGCTTTGAATGTGAGACGGCTCTGTGGCGTGGTCAGGCAAGGTGTTTCCATGGTAATACTGTGTGTGTGAGTGTGTGAAAGTGTGTGTGTGAGCATGCACAGGCGTGCAAGTGTGTGTACGTGTTGCAGTAATGCATCACGTGCCGACTGTCTCATCAGTATTCTGGAGACACAGTAGACCGAGCACACAGCATTTCTCACTAAGGCAGATTCAGTTCTCTCTCTCTCTCTCTCTCTTGCACACACACACACACACTCACACACACATACACACACACACACATATATATATATACACACACACACACACACACACACACACACACACACACACAGGTGTAGAGAGCCACCAGAAGGGGCTCTAAGAATAGCACCACATAATGGTATCCTTGCTGCCTGTAGCCCAATTGCTTTGATAAATCTGATCAAAGCCAGCTATCAGAACGAGGGATAGATAGAATGAGAGCGTGCCACTGAGAGAGACTGAGAGAGAGAGATTCATCTCGTACTCTTTCCACACAAGCATCAAATACCACTGGACGGATTCCCACTGGAGACTCCTTCATAAATGTTAAATAAACTTTTTGTAGAAGTATATGATCAGCAATAACATTAAAACACAAAGCATCAAGCCTAGTACTGGACTCATCAGACCACATGACCTTTTTCCATCGCTCAAAAGTCCAGTCTTTATGCTCTCTAGCAAGCTGAAGCCTTTTTCTGATGAGTCTCACTAACGAGGGGTTTTATTATGGACACATATGCTCTTACTTTCACTATTAAACACACACTACCGTTCAAAAGTTTGGGGTCACTTTCTAACTCCATGATGGTTCCTGATTTTTATTTCTTTCTACATT
>JAQMYG010000004.1:6655845-6688733 GCA_030014215.1 Clariallabes teugelsi
ACACACACACACACGCAAACACACACACACACACACACACACACACACACACACACACACACACACACACACACACTGTTTGGCTCTCTATTTCCCTCCCAAGACTCACGTCCCCTCTCAAGTATCATGTCTCTCACACAGTGAGGAATCGATTACAATCAACCATCATTAATTAGAAACGTAAAATAAATAAATAAATAAATAAATAAGCTGTATTGTTGTGTCCAGATTTGACACAGAGAACATGCGCACGCACACACACACACACACACACACACACTCTACCCCAACTATCTAGGTCCACATAATTCCAGGTTTGAGACATTATCAAGAAACATACCTGACACAGGTGTGCTTGTAGTCGCTATGGAGACAAGCATCAATGCCAAGAGAAGGAGCACACAGCAGCCAATTAGACGCCGAACCTTGACTGGCATCGCCCTCGGACCTGCGCTCTCTCCCTCTGACTTCTCCATCCTGCTTGCCTTTTATGACATAACGCATGAACCTGATGTGTTTCCTCCAGGGAAACTGTCCATCTTCCCATGAGACTGCCTTCCAGTTTCAGGCATCTCTGAAACAAACAAATAAATAAACAGTACTTTAATTTAAAGGACATATAAGGTAGTTTGATGGTTCTAACCTCTGTTCTCTCAGCTCACAGCACACCTGATTTAGTGATATCAGCTAATGTCAGCTATTTAACAGACATTTCTGTGATTTGAGAAAACATAAATAGGGAAGGTGACCCTCAAGGATCGGAGTTGAGAACCACTGTTGTTGTTTATAATATGAATCTGTTGTCTAGGAAAGTATCTTATGTGTAATGCAATGTCACTATCTATATCTGTATAATGCTACAATTATCTAGTAAAATTTTAATCCACAAGTGGGTGTGGCATGGAACAGAAAATAAAAAAACTATAGATGAATCCAATCACTATTTACCCAGAAAGACTTGAAAACGTCAGAAATACCAGCATTGTCAGGATGGCGTGTGAATTCTGGCTCTGACAATTCCTCACAATAAGTCATACATTTGCGAGATTGTATTTATAGTGTCAGTCCACATGTCTAATCCCAGATGCTCATTCTGGCAAGTTTTCTACAATCAATCAATCAATCAATCAATCAATCAATTAATAAATAGTGCACCATGTGGTTGAATGTATTATGCAAATATAATTAATCTAAATAATGTATTCACGTTCCTCGAGTATAATAAAGGTTTTATAGACAGCATAAGTATCATACTGGATGTGACAGTGGAAAGAAAAAGTGAACCTTTTCGAATATTATGGTTTTCTGCATTAATTTGTCACAAAATGTGATCTGATTTTCATCTTAGCATGTGATCCATGCCTCGCCAAAAAGAGCTTTCTGAGGATCAACTGTACGATAAATAATTGTTGATTTACACTACCGCACAAAAGTTTAGGATCACTTTCTAACTCCTTGGTTGTTCTTTTTTTTATTTCTTTCCACATAAAGCAATGCTGAAGGCACCCAAAATATGCAATAAGAGGCAGTAAGACCCTTTGGGACTGTGGCTATTCTACCAAAAAGTGGACGCCCAGTCAAAATTACCTTAAGGGCACAACAAAGACTCATCAATGAGGTAAAGAAACAACCCTGAGTGACAGCCAAAGATTTAAAGGCACCATTGGAACTGGCTAACATCTGTGTACATGAGTCTACAGTACGTTAAACATTAAACAAGTACAGTGGAACCTTGGCTTGCAAGTAACCCTGTTTGCGAGCGTCCCGCAAGACATGCAAAGAATTGTAATAAATTCTGGCTTGATATACGAGTACCAAGTATCATCAAGGAATGCGCTTCTTGTTTTGACGCAGAGCGTCACGTAATTACAACTGAGCCAATGATTCTTCTCCCTCCTGCGCTGCGGAATTTTGGATAATCGTCTCCCATGCATGGTTTCAGTGCGCGCCTCTCACTGGCATATTCAACATCCGTGTGCGCGTGTACTGTTTACTATAACACTGTGACCACGTGTGTTCATGTAAACCATCTTTTATTTTGTGTTTGTATGTGTGTGTGTGTGTGTGTGATTTTAAAAGTAAAGTGCAGGGTAATTTGTTTTATTTTGACTTTTATTTTTTATTAATTATTTTTATATTAATATTTTTGGATTCTGGAACGAATCGTCAGAGTTTCCATGATTTCTTATGGGGGAAATTGGCTTTGATATACAAGCGTTTTGATATGCAAGCACACTTCCAGAACAAATTATGCTCGCAATCCAAGGTTCCACTGTAGGGTGTCCATGACAGAACAACACAATGGAAGCCGCTTCTTTCTAAAAAGAACATTGCTGCATGCCTGAAGTTTGCAAAAGAGCACATTGACACTCCACAGTGGTATTGGCAAAATGTTTTGTGCACTATTTGGAAAGAACAGGACACTGCATATCATCTTGAAACCATCATCCCAACTATAAAGTATGGTGGAGGAAGCATCATGATTTGGGCCTGCTTTGCTGAATCAGGGCTCAGCCAGGTTGCAGTCATAGAGGGGCGATGAATTCCCACGTGTATCAAAAAATTCTTTAGGAAAATGAGAGAATGTCTGTATGTCAGCTGAAATTCTGTAAAAGTCAACAGGACAATGACCCAAAACACTGGCGCAAGTCCACAACAGAATGGCTTCAAAAAAACAAAATCCGTCTTATTGAGTGGTCAAGTCAGAACTCATACCTCAACCCAATAGAGATGCTATGGAATGACCTTGAAGAGAGTTACATGAGATGTCAAAAAAATATGAAAGAGCTAAAGCAGTTCTGCCAGAAAACATGGGATAAAATTCCACTTGAACAATGTGCAGGTCTGATCCACCGCTACAGGAAGCACTTGGTTGAGGTGGCACTTGCTGCCAAGGTGGTCAACCAATTATTAATTCCAAGGGTTCACTTACTTTTTCCACTATTATTTTGCATGTTGAATGAGTGTGTTCAATAAAGACATATTGAAGGCCCATTATATTCATCAATACGCTTGTTGGCTCTAAATACATGGTGACGTTCAGCGACAACACACACACATTCTGAACACAAATCAGGGTACACCCTGGATGGGATGCTAGTCCAGTTTACAGTACACGTACATTCACTCACACACTATTGGGAATTTGGAAACTCCAATTAACCTAATACTGTATGCATGTCTTTGGCCTGTTGGAAGAAACCAGAGCACCCAGAGGAAACCTATCAAGCACAGGGAGAACATGCAAATTCCATGCACACACAAGGCAGGAATCAAACCCTTGACCGTGGAGATGCAAGGCCACAGTGCTAACCACTTTCTTTTTGGTCCATCCAAAAACTGTCTGGCACATCAGTTGAGGGATACTCTCCACCTTGGTGAGATATCCGTCATTTCTGTGGCAGTTATTTAAGGGGTTGGGTTTCCGGCTTGATGCCTGATTGTCATTCTCACACTATGGACAATCTGGGTACACCAATTAGCCTAACCTGCATGTCTTTGGACTGTGGGAGGAAACCGGAGTCCTTGGAGAAAACCCACCAAGCACGGGAAGAACCAGCAATCTCCAGGCACGAACCTGGAATCAAACCCTCAACCCTGGAGGTGCAAGCTGACCGTGATAACCACTAAGCCACTGTGCCACAGCTAACCACTATGGGATAGCAAATTATACTGATGTAGGGACCATTTATATACTAGCATAGTTTGTGTTTGCTTTTATTTGTTCCCTTAAAGGGAAGCTTTTTACCCTTTTAAAACTTTTTTTTCAGATAGGTGTGGCCTCTTCCATAATGACTCCACCCACACAATCCCCAAAACTCCAGAGGCTTTACATTTGTGCTGCTCTGGCATCTAAGACATTTATGTTGTGTTTTGTTGTGTATTTGTAGAACAGGGGACTGATGCACACAGTGTAGTCAGCCTACTCTATCATTCCTGACACTCCAGCGATTTGGCTCAAATACCTACTAGGCTAGAATTCTGATTTGGTGATCTGATTTATATTACTTTGATTCGATTCATCAGGAGTAGCAGACCTTTCAGGGACGTGGTGTAGATGAGATGTAGTGGGTGAGAGCATTACTTGAGGAGTGGAAGCTGCTGTTGTGTTACGTCTTTTCATTCAGGATCAATGCAACAGCCTTATCTTATTACAGAATTATTGAGTAGACTTGGATGAAAAATGGCATGTGTAAGGCCTAGAGGTTAGACACCTATGTGAATTTCGATCAGATGTACAGCATCACCACAAGGGAGGGAGGGAGAGAGAGCGAGAGAGAGAGAGGGAAGGGCGGAGAGGAGGTGTCCCGACCTGCATACAGATAAGACATTGTGGATCAAAGATGCCTTTTCTTTAACACAGGAAGCTCCAGCATCATGCACGCGCACACACACACACACACACACACACACACACTGCTCATGATGCATGCGAATATAAAGAGATGGAGTGATGAAGGCCAGCCATAGTATTTCCCCTTACCTGTCATTTGGAGATGCTGCACAGGGCCAGAGTCAGCAGCATCAGCACCACCTTCATCATCATCATCATCATCATCACACACCCCTTATCATCATCATCATCATCATTTCCTGGTGTCCACACGGATCCCTCCCAAGGAAAAGAAGAAGAAAAAAACCCCCGTACCCTACGGTATATCCTCTCGGTTATCTGCGCTCTCCCGGTAAATCCCGGCGCGTCCAGAAATAAGCAGGTTCGCGCTCATGCGCGCTTCACGCAGACGCACGCACCCCGAGAACGCACGCACGCACGCGAGCCGGTGCGGTCCATCAGAACGCGCGCGAGAGAGAGAGGGAATTCGGCGGAACCTCGCCTCCGCGCCCGTACTCCACTCCACTCCGACTGCCAGCCTGGCCCCGCCCACTTCTCCCTGTTCATTAAGGGATAGAGAACGGAGCGCTGCTCTGATTGGCTCGCGGGAGCGTCAATCAAACTCTGCTCGCGAGCCTCTGGAGAGAGCTGCTTGTTTGTTTCCTCTCGTGGTCCAGATCATAATGGACCAGGAGGTTCTGGAAGTCGCGTCCAGAACCCAATTCATACTGACCATGTGTGGTTATTGTCGCTCATTCGTTCATTCAGTTATTTATTCATTCATTCATTCATTCATGAGTAAGTGCTTTACTCTGAATATGAGTATGTAATATTTATTTTGGTATAGGGTGTACACCTGTTTATAACTCTAATATAATTATATTATAAATGATAATTATAATAATTGAATACAATCTCATAATACAGTATAAAGTATTATATATCCAATTGAATACAAGCCTAAATATGATTAAATTAAATGCTAATATCTTAGTATAAGTGTGGGATGAAAAAACAGAAATGGGAAAAAGATCCAATAAAGTGAATATATGTTATACAGTATATACACAAATCATGACATATTTGTAATATTTACTAAAATTATACACTTACTCACTCATTGTTTATCCTTTATTCATGGTCGCAGGGATCCTATCCCAGGAGACTTAGGGCACACCCTGGACAGGGTGCCAATACATCACAGGGCACACACACACACACACACACACTACGGTCAATTTGGGAAAATCGATTAGACTAATCTGCATGTCTTTGGACTGTGGAAGGAAAACGGAGCACCAGTAGGAAACTTACCATGCACACAGAGACAGGAATCGAGCCTGGCTGGGAATCGAACCCTGACCCTGGAGGTACAAGGCGACAGTGCTAACCACTACACCACCGTGCCACCTACTAAAATTACAATTACATAATATTAATACACAAATAATGTGTATTAGTTATGATTATTATGTCTGTTATTTTTATAATAATATTAAATAATAAAAATAATATTTTTATTATCAGGAGTAGGCTGCATGGTGGTGTAGTGGTTAGCGCTGCCGTCTTACACCTCCAGGGTCCGAGTTCCCGGGTTTGATTCCCGCCTCAGAGTCTGTCTGCATGTTCTCTCTGTGCTTGGTGGGTTACCTCCAGGTACTCCGGTTTCCTCCCACAGTCCAAAGACATGCAGATAATGCTAATTAGCGTTTCCAAAATGCCTGAAATGTGTGATGGATTGGCACCCTGTCCAGGGTGTGCCCCGTCTCGTGCCTTAAGTCTCCATGGTTAGGCTCCGGGCTCCCTGTGACACTGTACACAAGATAAAGTGATATAGACCATGAGTGAGTATTAGTAGTGTTATTTTCATATATTATACAGTATATCTGTGCTGTATTAGTAGGATCCTAAAAATCTGACTTTCAGTAAACAATTTATCCACATCAGTTTAAAAATTTTATTCATCACATACACAAGCACACACATTATGATATGCAGTGAAATGCTTAATCAGGATCAAGGTGGATCTGGGACACATTCCAGGAACACTGGGGCTTGAGGCATGTATACATAGTGGATTGGACCCAGGGCATCAAACACTGGCATTCACACACTCATTCACATCTACATTGCCAGTGCATTTTAGCAGGTCAGAATACTGGGCTGCATTAAGAACTTATCAAAACCTGAACCATTAACTTGATAAAAGAAGGTTTAAAAAATCATGAATGGTGCATGGTAAAAACAAAGTTTTTGGGTGGTTTTCAACAGTAAAAACCATAGCTGTGTGTAATAGTGAAAGTACAGTAAGAGCAATTACGTATACGATAATATCTCAGGATTGGGCCTAAACAGCTGTGTCTTCATAAGAAAACCACTTTTTAGTGAAACTCATCAGAAAAAAGATTGAATTTGCCAGGAAGCGTAAAGATTTTGGAGCAGTGGGGAAAAAAAGCTTATATGGTCTGCTACAGTAAATTCAGATTGACCCTAATCCAGAGCGATGGACACGTCGGGGTAAGAAGGGAAGCACATGAAGTGATGCACTCATCATGCATTGTGCCCACTGAACACTGTTATAATCTGGGGTTGCTACAGTTGCTCAGGTCTCGGCTCAGCAACGTTATGTGGCAATAAAATGAAGTCAGCTGACGACCTGAATGTACTGAATGACCAGGTTATCACATCTGTGGAGTTTTCTTTTTCCCTTTATGAGACAGGTACATTCCAGGACTCAAATTGTGAAAGACTGGTTTTGGGAGCATGAGGAATCATTTTCACACATGAACTTCTGTAATCAAAGCAAAAGGTGACTAAAATGTTAGGTTGTGCAACTTTTTTTTGGCCAGGCAGTATAGAATCAAATTACCTTTCATAAATCACAAAATTTTCTTCTTTCTTGTGACATCGTCTTGTACATCAAAAGCAATAGAATAAAAAATAACAATTAAAAGTAAGGTGATCTAAACAATAAAAGTTGTGTCTGTATTCATCAATACTTATTTCATAATTATTATATAGGGGTGTCTCACACATAACATCATGTATGTCTCTCCCTCTCTCTCTCGTTCTTACTCAAACACACACACACACACACGCATTACAATGTTCTCTGTACTACATGCATAATCCCAAAACATCTCTGACTATAAACCTTTGAAATTCTTAACATTGAAAGTCTTAACATCTGACAAGCATGTATACAGTATTAATTTCTACCATCTTGTTCCACTCTCTTCAATCGGTGCACCAACACCACCTAGTGGTTGTGGCATGACATGACATGAGCCATCTCACTTCCACATATTAAATAATGAGGCCGAATACATAAATAACCAGCAGTGACCATGTTGAGTCAGGCACGAATGTTCGCAGATGATAACAAATGGTACAAATATCAAAGAGGGTCAATGGCAGGAAAAGTTTATTGTCGGTGGTTACAGAGTATAGAAAATGACATATTGTTCAATAAAAATAATCCAATGCACTGCTACAAATGATAGCAGAAATGATTCCGGCAGCATAACTGTGACTTGTGATATGTGGAGAAAAGTTCCAAAAAAGTATGCTTTCGCCCTGTATTTTCTCCTGAAAATGAACCGCTGACTAATTCTCATCCACAGTTACGAATCGAGGAGGGTGAAGGCTAAAACTCCTCTGTGACGAGCAAAGCCAACAAACTAAACCTTTTTACCCCGTTGCTCATTCTGCACCACAGCCAAGGGCAGTCTTCATACAGTATATGAGCTCAGTGATTGACCGGTGTGATTGACCGGTGTCTCTGTAGCAGACAGGGAAGATCATCCTTCCCTCCTTCCTTTCTCCTTTGGATGGCTGCGAACTCATAATCTTCACTTTTCTGTTGCACAACTCCGTTAATCCATGATACATTAATTATCATATATTGAAAAATTCTACGTATTTACTGTATACTATTTATAAACACATCGATTCGGAACTTTTGCACCAATAAATGTTTGGTTGAAACCACACGCCATTAAGATACCGCTAAAAAATGAAAATGTTTTTGTAAGTAACATTGTTTTGTACTGCACTGTTCGCCATTACAGTACTTTGGCACACAGTGCTACTGCAACCAACATGAAGGTTACGCTTTATTACGAGTTCCCGATTTAAAGTCTGTATATAAACATTACTACTACAGTAAGTTCCTGTGTATTGAGAATGTACTCAATGTATAAGGACACATCATGGACTGTCACTCAGTGCTTTGCAGAATCATATCAGTATGTATACACGACCAGCCATTACATTAAAACCACCCGCGTACAGTAATAACATCTAGGTTCCCATTTTGCCGTAAAAAAAATAACTCTGATCTGTCGAGGCGTGGACTTCCTGATGGTGTGCTGTGGGTTCCTCCCACCAAGACCCTAGTAGCAGTCAGTAGCAGAGAGCTTTATTCTGCTGAAAGAGATCAGGAAGACTATTACAAGAGGGTGGTACACTCAGTCTGCAACAGTGTTTAACGCAGGAAGTACGTTTCAAAACATCCTAAGATTTCCCATAGTGCATCCTGGTGGCACGTCTTCCACACACTTTCATTCAGTCATCCACATAAGCTAAAAGAAAACGTGATTCAATAAACATGGCCACCTTCTTCCATCCCTTTCTATCTGAACCTGCATTGTGTGATACAGAAGCTCTTTGAGATCGGACCGGACTAGCTAGCCGTCGCTCCCCACGGACATCGGTGCACCTTGACCGCCCATGACCCCATCTCCGCTTCACCGCTTTCCCTTCCTTGGAGCAATTTTGGGAAGCCCGGGCCACTGCAAACCAGGAACATCCCCCAGAAGCTACAGTTTTAGAGTTGCTCTGACCTACTTGGTAAAGTCCTTACACTTGCCCATTTTTCCTGCTTCCAACACATCAGCTTTAAGAACACACTGCTGCTGCCTAATACAGTATAACAGGTGCCACTGTAATGAGATCATCAAAGCTAATCACTTCAAAGCTAATCACTTCACCGGTTAGTGGTTTTAATGTTATGGCTGTTTAGTCTGTGTGTGTACTGTATGTGTGTGTGTGTACTGTATATGTGTGTGTGTGTGTGTGTGTGTGTGTGTGTGTGTGTGTGTGTGTGTGTGTGTGTATACTGTTTCACTGTGCTATTTGACTTTCCACCTCGCTGATGGAAACAAAGCATGGACGCCGGCGTACTTTCCTCTTGGTGTTGTGTTTGGGGTTCCTCTGGTACATATCTGTAACACATCATTAAGAGTTATGACATTTTTTCGCTGTTTTTATTTTTTTCCCAATTTTGTTTTCCAATCAAAAATACTGAAACTGTATAACGAGTGCTGACATTCATTCCCCTCCTCATTGGAGACGAGTGACAGGAGCAGGAAGTTTTTATCGAGTGTGCTGAACCGCTGTCTTTTTTTTTTTTTATTGTTTTATTATTTTTTTCACAGAAGAGCGTGAATAATGTTCGTGCTATTGTTGTGCTATAAGAAGCCAAGCGTGTAACCCTTTGATGAACCGTCGTTAAACTTGTTAAGCTCTTCCTGAAAGTATGGTTTATCAGCCACCCGGGGGCTCTCGGGCATTTTGGCATTAACAGGGTGGAAAGTGGAAACGAGCTTCCGTGAGCTCGACACTCACCGTACAATACACACTCCGAGCTCGACACACACGCTGTACAATACACTCTGAGCTCGACACACACCGTACAATACACTCTGAGCTCGACACACGCTGTACAATACACACTCTGCACTGAGCTACACTTCTCTTGACCCCATTTTTGTCACTGAGCTTCTACATTCTGAAAATGTGCCAGCTTCAAGTCTAAATATTCTATGATCTAAAATAAAATTAATGCATTTTATTCGGCACAGAGAATATGTTACTGTGAACTGTGGGTGTCCGGTCAGGCATTTAAACTATGAAGTGTTAATAATAATTAATAATAATAATAATATCATTTTTAGAAGATGTTTTAGTAAATTTATTTTAATTTGGCGTAATACTTTAAATCTTTAAACGTAATAAATTTTGCCATTTTTAACGTGAAGGATTATTTTTTTTAAAGTTTACCCAGTATACTCAAATACTCTGAATTTTTTTTTGTTTGTTTCTTATTTACTTAAAATGATCATGTTATAGGAAGTAAAGTTATTATGTTTGAGTAGACCTCACAGAAACTCATTTTCCTCTTTCAGCGCTGACAACACTAAACGTCTAAACTGCCCGCCCCGCCCCGCCCTGCCCCGCCTGGCTCCGCCCCTAAAAGCCCTGAGCAGTTAAAAGGTGGACCTGTTTTATTTACACTGCTTTAAAGATGGTTAAAGAGGGTTAGACATTCGGCTTCTTCAAAATGGCAGAAAAAAGATAAAATAAATAAATAGAAATGTAAAAAGCCAATTCATCATAACATGGGGAGAAACAAGTTGAATACTTCCATGTCCTGCGACTTGTGACCAATTAAAAAAAAAAAAAAAAAAAAAAAAAGTAAAATATTTTAATTTAAAAATATATTATTTTTAATCATGATGTTTTTTATTTATTTTTTAAAAATTTATTATTTAACCATAAAATAATAAAAGGCGCCATTTTATTATTATTATTTTTTTTTTTTTACATATATTTTGGTTTTGGAAACAAAAGTTGAATATATATATACACACAGTATGTCTGTATCTACAGTATATATATATATATATATTTTTTTTTTTTCTGTGATGAATTTTTTTATTTTCTTCGTTTAAAATAATACAGAAATTCTACACGAATCAGACGGTTACTCAGAGTTGCTACTATTTTGATTACCGTCTGAATACGAACATAATTGCATTTTTTGTTGTTTTTTTAAGGTGTGGTTACCTTGGAAACTGATATAGTACTGTCTGGTCCCCTTTATAACGGTGACCTCGGCGTTGCAGTCGCTCAGAAACATTTCCTCCAGATCGCAGGACTTCACGGATGTCACGCGGTGCTTATCGTCCTAACCACACACACACACACACACACGATCATGAGCACGCAGCAGGACAGTACAGCTTTCTTAACCTTGCTGTTGTCCCTCACCGGCTTGCCGTACTCGATCCAGTTTTCGTGATCTCCCTTGTAGTACCAGAGCCAGCGCGTGGTCAGGACGTAGTGCGAGGGCTTGGTGATGGATGAGACCGTGGAGAGACGGCGCACCGGAAGCCCGCACCTGGTCATCGTCTGAAAATCCACCGGCTTCGATCCGGGACTGGACCGGCGAGCGGAAGATGAGAGATGATTAGAATTGGAAAAGGAATTCACCTTTACGATATGTATCATGTATCCTAGTGAGTGTTTGCTGACCCGTATGTGTTCCTGGGGTCGCAGTACGCTCGCTCAATCTCCTCCATCCCTCGCAGATCCCTCCATCCGTTCCCCTCGTTCACCTCCCACTTATACGGCAGATTAAAATGCACCAGCTTGCACTGCTCTGAACACAGAAATGCAGAGTTATTCTCTTATATTAAACCATTACAAAATCAAATACAGTGGGAGCAACTGGAGGGAAAGAAAATGCAAAGAAAAAAGAAAAAATGTAGTAGTCTGAGACAGACCCTGAAATCTGCAGTTTCTTCTGATGAAGTGGAGACAAATTTCATTTTTCTCTTCTGCCAGTTCTAGGGATCTGTTTACTGGCTCAGAAATCCTTTCTGCAACACACACACACACACACACACACACACACACACACACACACACACACACACAATTATATTGTTAAAAATTTCAATGCATCCCTAATGAATATACTTCTCTCATGTTACATTTATACTTGTCTGATGATAGTCATGTATATCGTATTGTATTCATATAATACTGTATTACATCATAATACTAATGCGAGATGGTGGAAAGTGGGCGGGGCATCACATTGCTCATCTGCAAGACTGCTCTCTTTTGGTCTCCATTTTCCCGCCCGTCATATGGCGGCTAGACAGCCAGGGAGGGGCAAAGGATAACGCAAACACATGCAGATCTTTTCGAATTGCGTAATACACCGTCTGCCCTCTTTTGCATGGATGAGCTCACGAGTTACAGGCGAGACAGATGATGTCACCCCTGCCATCAAGACAGCACCCACTGGCTTTGCTGGGATTTAAACGTGAAGTCTCTTGACATTGGGATGGGATGTTGAATGAACTGTCCAGTAGTATAGATCAAGTAAATCCTCCCCACCACCCCCCACCCTCATTATGTTAGCCATCTTTCCAGGCATTCCGAGCTCAGTCCACGCGCTCACTGTCCACTTTACACCTTTCTCGTGGCTCACCCTGGATCGTGAATAGGGACCCAACAATGTCAACCCGGCAGGGCTCGAACCCTTGCCCCTCCGATCAGTAACCCAAAGTGACCCAATTCCATTCCATTCCATTCCATTCCACCCCTTCCGTTCCCTAGTCTCTTTTATTGATCTATTTTTAATACCACGTTTGACTGGACAGACATCTTCAGACGTCTAAGCCTAACATGCTTTCAAGTCAGTCCACAATATTTGTCTGGTTGTGCAACAACACCACAAGCTTGTTCTTCCTGAAACTCGACACACACACACCTGCTTCTGCAGCATTGGCGCTCAGGCGGTAAAAGTTCTGGTAGAGATAAGGCAAGTCCTGGATGATGTCCCTGCCCAGGCCGCGCTCCTCCAGCATCCTGTGGCAGTACTCGTCCACGCAGTGAAGCCGCTTGCACTTGGGCCCGAAGATGCAGTCGTCCTGCACGAAGTGCTGGCATATGTGCACTTTAGTGCAGTTCTCCTTAAAGGTGCAGGCCCCGAACTGCCCCGTGCTCTTATTGTAGTGGGAGCACACCTGCACACGGACAAAGCACAGCGGAGTCAGGCACGAAGCGGCACAAAGGACTGGGCAAAAAAAGGAGGCAGTGACGTGCATGCATACACAGTCACTCTCACACACACACACACACACACTGCTAAAGCTAAAGAAATTAATTAACAATTACACCACAATGCTTACAAATTTGAAGAGTTCTTTTCCAAACCTCTACTTTACCTCAAGACTTAAAGGTCTTTCTTTTCACTGTTTTTTTTTTTGGTTTGTTTTTTTTTTTTTTTTTTCTTTTTCCTTTTTTTTTTTTTTTTTGGTCATACGTCACATCACCCAGGGTTGACGTTCCTTCACCATCTGCAAATCTTCATCCACGCAGACACACCTTTCTTCTTTTGGTTTGGTTTTCCTTCTTTTTATTTTTTATTTTTTAATACACTTTTACGTCTATTTATAATCACAGCAAACTGCCACTTGATGCGATAAAAACTGAAACAGGAAGCTTTTTCTTTTTTATTTCGGCAGGGAAACTTGCTGTCTTTAGCCTAACGCAGCGGCAATAGGTTACACGTCTACCCCCGTACGTCAAAGTGCGAGTTCTGTTATAAAACGGCTGTATTTTTATCCTTTTCTGAAAACTCGTTCGAGAGCGCTGAGAGAGGCGTTTTGAACAGCAGGGGGCGGTACCTAGAACGCAGAAATAGCTCATCTTGAAATGAAACTTAAATAATGGCCAAAGCTCAGTCATATACACACAAAGACAGATATACACAGCAAATATCAGCAATTTAATTTCACACTTGGGGAGAAATTTCGCCATATGGTGATGCAGGTGGTAAGTGTTTCTGAAGTCTACTGTAGCATCAGTGTTGCAATCAGCAGGTGGATCAATACATTTCTACAGAAAATTAATCAACATCTTTGCACCAATAAGAATCTTTTTTTGCTCTTGGGGTATACAAACCTTTGCACTCAAGTGTATACTGGAGAGACGGATGCTGCTGTATTTTTTATTTATTTTTTGATAATAATTTGCTTTGTGAGTGCAACAGTGATGAGAACAGAGAAGAAGAAGTGAAATCTTGAGCATTGAAAGTGAAAGCATGGTTGTCTTGGACAGCGTGTGGGTGTGGTCACCTCAGGTAGCAGCGACGGGTCGTTCTGTAGCAAGAGAATGAAGAGGTCTTCCTCATCGAGCTCGTGAAGAGTGCACTCGCGGAGCAGGGGAAAGTTATGCTCTGACCGAATGTTATGGGAGAACTTGCACTCCTTCCTAAAATCAACCACACAAACACACCACGTGTATGTCAATTATATCAGAAATACTGTATACAATAGTGTGCAAAATTATATTATTATTTAGCATGTAGAATATATACTAAAAATAGCTGATGCCCATTAATAGTTACACAAGTTACTGGTGCTCACGCTTATGTTCTTTTGCAAGAGCACGCCCTAAAAACACTTCTTTGTATCCACCGATGCAAAGTTTCTTAGCCAACACACAGGTATTTGAATAGAAGACAAAAAAGGTTATGCACTGGCACCCATTTCCATTTAAAAGGATTATAAATAGGTTGGTAGGGTGTGGTCGAGCCGTGGATACTTAGTCATGCGTAAAAACTTTGAAGTTTGTAGGTTTGAGTCTCCTTTTAAAGACAAAGAGTAGCGATGGGAATCAACAGTAACCTCCCGATACGATATTATTAGGTTTCGATTAAAACTGCTATTCTGTATATAAATATATATTTTATATATTAAACGCAAGATGTGGGGGTGGTAGCTCAGGTGGCTAAGACTGTTGATCTGAGGATCCAGGTTCGAGCCCTGCCATCGGTGGGTTGCCACACCCCATACTAGCCAGCCACTGTATGCAGTCCCAGTCCCAGTCCCATTCAAGAGATTAAAATTTTACATTGGTTAAATATTATAAAACTGTTTATATACATATATAAATACATAGATACATACATACATACATAAACACACACACACATCTATCTATCTATCTATGTTACCCTCTAACCAGTTTGTCATGCATTTCTTTATTCCAACATTGCACGATGATGTCTATATTTAATTTGTGATTAATCATAATTAACCACAGACAATAGTACTATTCGCACGTGATTAGTATTATCTGGGGACCTCTAGTCATTTGTAATAATTGCGGAGGTTGTCTGTAATCTTAACAGCTTTGTAAAGTAAAAATTCCCCCGCAAATGTCCTACCGAACACAGAGGTCCTGTGCAAATATTATTCCCCTGCGAATCAGCATGTCTGTGATTTGACGGGGTCGTATATCATTTTTAAAAAAGGTTTTCGTTTCCTGTACGCCTTTTTATTTGTCTTCCTCAAAGAATGAAGGCGAAGGTATTTTGGGTGCTCGGTCCTATCGCTGTACACCATACAACAATACAATGTGAAGTAAGAGAATTTATTTGGATGGAATGTAATATTATTTGTAATATGTAATATATAACATGAAAAATATATAATCAGAGGGTTTTGTTCAGGGTGGGTGTGAATCAAAGAGAGAACAATTAGGGGGCCTAAAACCGGACCTTGTGGGACACCATAGTGCTGTACCTGATGCTCTGAACTAAAAAATCTCAGACACCTCGGTCATATAAGATCACACAATATTCAGTCTGTCTAACAAACCATTCAACTCTCTCCCAGTAAGATCTGATGGAAACCAGTGGGTAAATATATTTGCTCCCAGGGGGAAACATGTTTTTGTGAGGTGTAGGGTAACCACAGCCATGCACAGGCCAGGGGTGTGTTCCCAGCACCTGTAACAACACACACACACACACACACACACACACACACTTTACCTTCCTTTGCCATAGCGACAGTTTCCATAGACGAAGTATTTGCACAGATGGAGGTCCTGACAGCCGAAACACTCTTGCTTGGGGTAACTCTTACACAGCCGCAGGGACGTTTTAGCCACTACAGTGTGATCAGACACGCCTTTCTCGGAGCTCAGTCTGCTCCTCACCACGGCGAATCTCGGGCATCTTTTCAGGATGAACCAAAACTGCTCCTCGGTGATCTCGAAGCGCTGGTAGACCTTCGTGTAGAGCTGCGACAGATCCATGGAGCCTTTGTGGCCGCACAGGACGCTGGTGGCGTGGTGGATCACCCGCGAGTACGGAGACATCTTATCTCACACAACTCACTTCTGCAGAAATGAAACTACACACACGGTCTATTTGTGGCCCAGTGTGTGTCTGTGTCTCTGTGTGTGTGTGTGAGAGAGAGAGAGAAGCCAGTGAAAGGTGGATGATTTCAAAATGGCCGCCACGAGCACAAACCGTTTACCTCATCAAAATACAAGCCGAAACACCACAGAGTGTTTACTTTCAAATACATTTATTACACAAGGAAATTCAGGCGTTTATGAGATGTACTGTATAAATAAAATAAAAGATAAGTAAAATAAAAGAAAGGGGTTGTCTGTACGTTGTAGCTCACTCTTTCAATGATATTTTATGTTTCGTACTGGAGGATCAGAAGCAGTCTCAGAAAAACATGTGTCTGTCTGTACATCTGTCTGTGTGTATGTCTGACTGTCTGTATAACTGTCTATTTGTCTGTCTGTCTCTGTGTGTCTGTATGTATGTATGTCTGTGTGTCTGTCTGTCTGTCTCTGGGTGTCTGTCTGTTTGTCTTTCTGTATGTATGTCTGTGTGTATGTCTGTCTGTCCGTCTCTGTGTGTCTGTCTGTCTGTATGTATATCTGTGTGTCTGTCTGTCTGTCTCTGTTTGTCTGTCTGTATGTATGTCTGTGTGTATGTCTGTCTGTATGTCTGTATGTCTCTATGTCTGTCTGTACATCTGTATGTATGTCTGACTGTCTGTATGACTGTCTGTGTGTATGTCTGTCTGTACATCTGTCTGTATGTATGTCTGTCTGTTTGTCTCTACGTCTGTCTCTACATCTGTCTGTATGTACGTCTATCTGTATGTACGTTTGTCTGTCTGTACGTATGTCTGTATGTATGTATGTCTCTATGTCTGTCTGTACATCTGTTTGTATGTACGTCTGTCTGTGTCTGTATGTATGTTTGTCTGTACATATGTATGTATGTATGTATGTATGTATGTGTGTCTGTCTGTCTGTACATCTGTCTGTCTGTCTCTGTGTGTCTGTTTGTCTTTCTGTATGTATGTCTGTGTGTATGTCTGTCTGTATGTATGTCTGTGTGTATGTCTGTATGTCTCTACGTCTGTCTGTACATATGTATGTTTGTCTGTCTGTACATCTGTCTGTGTGTATGTCTGTCTGTTTGTCTCTACGTCTGTCTCTACATCTGTCTGTATGTACGTCTATCTGTATGTACGTCTGTCTGTCTGTACGTATGTCTGTATGTATGTCTCTATGTCTGTCTGTACATCTGTCTGTATGTACGTCTGCCTGTGTCTGTATGTATGTTTGTCTGTACATATGTATGTATGTCTGATTGTCTGTATGTACAGTATGTCTGTATATCTGAATGTATAATTTTCTATATGTCCGTCTGTCTCTATGTTTGTCTGTATGTCTGACTGTCTATATGTCTGTCTGCATATATGTTTGTTTGTCTGTCTGTCTGTCTGTATGTCTGTCTTATTAAATGTCTGTCTCTATGTATGTTTTTCTGTGCGTGTGTATGTGTGTGTGTGTTCTGACACCTTTCTATTACAACCAGCATTAACCTTTTCAGCAATTTGAGCTAAAGTATCGTCATACTAGTATACACACAGTGTTATGATCTGAGGTTGCTTCAGTTGGTCAGGTCTCGGCTCAGCAACGTTATGTGGCAATAAAATGAAGTCAGCTATCGACCTGAATGTACTGAATGACCAGGTTATCGCATCTGTGGAGTTTTTCTACCCTGATGGCATGGAGAATGTTCCAGGATTCAAATTGTGAAATCAAAGGACTCAAAGTGTTCCTGGGAGCATAAGGAACTAAGAACAACACTGCATCTTTATAAAAAATAATATACATATACTGTATAAACTACTTGTCTCTCTTGGGGCAAAACTCTCTGTTTGTGTAGCATAATATTGATTAGTTCAGTTATTCCAACTACCAGAAAGCTGTCCAATCTGACAACAATACTGGAACAAGGTAAACTTTATTGGCTGTTTCAGACTGGAAATGAAACAGCCCAGTAGATATAACCCACCTCCAGTCTCCGATTGCCTTTTTTTCGCTCACATTTGTCACCCTTTGCCAAAATGACCCAGTTGTTTTATTAAAAAATTTTTCATGACATGGACACAAGTCACTTGTTCAATGAAAGAAGCATAATGTATCATATTGCACACCTTGATTTAATAACCAATTTTATTGAAAGATTTTATTAAAACATCGGACATCTTAAATGTTGCTTTCATTTGAGACAATAAGCCCTTGGTTTAAGTGTTCTGTAAGTAGCAATTGTAGAGGAAAATTTTTTTGCAGATCCAAAAAATGGTCTGATTTGTGACCCGATCTAATCCGTAAGGTTTATCATCTGTTGCACCATTTTTCTAAACCAAATCATTATCAATTTTCATGCAGTCTTAATATTCTAAATAACTGATTTTGCACATTCCAAATCTATTACTATACATTTATATACTAGTAACAGCAAAAATTGTGTGTGTAGTTAACACTGTACGTACAGATTTTAAAACCTTAAAGGTTTTGTAAAAGGTCCTTGACAACAATTAGCCATAACATTGCCATGCAAAACATTAAGCCCGATATCGTCTAGGTTCCCATTGTGCTGCCAGGAGGTGTGGACCTCTGGGGTGAGCTATGGTGTCTGGCACTGGGACGTTAGCAGCAGATCCACTGGGTACTGTGCGCTACAGCTTGGGGCCTTAATCGATCAGACTTGTTTGTCCGGCACATCCCATAGATACTGGGTCAAATTGAACCGGATGAACACTGTTGAACTCTTTGCCTGCTAAGCCCTCATATGTGCCAGCTGTGATGCACTGGGTGTTCTGGTGCCTTTCTATCATGCCCAACATTGACTTTTTTTCAGCAAATTTTGCAACATTGGCTTTTCTGTGAGGCCAGACCAGACAGGTTCCCCACAGGCATAGATGAACCTTTGGGAACCCTTGATCTTTTCACCAGTTTACTGGTATATAATTGATAATGTTTACTCCATCGCCATGTGAATTGATTGGTGTATACCAGCATCAAATAATTCTCTAAATGTACATACTTTTCCAATACTGTTATTTTTCCAGACTTACCAAACTAAAATAATAATAATAATAATACTTAGCAAAATCATAGGTCAATGTTTTTGTAATAATATGTAATGATTTAATCCTAAAAATACAGGGTGGGTGAAAAAAACTAGGCATTAAAAATTGGTAATAAAGTCCATATTTCTAATGCAAAGTTACTAAAACAAATTGTACATGTATAGCCTCCAAGTCCTCCATTGTACAAAGCTTTGTCCTATACCCCTTTCCTTTGTGTAGCTCCACAGGGGGAAAAAAAAAAAAATCACATCGAGTGAGATCTGGACTTCTTGAAAGCCACTCATGAGGTCCAGAATTGTAGGCACGAATTCAGGAGGTTCTCATCAATATCTCAACAATTTTCTTCAGAAACCTGTGCATTCCATTCCCGACCGTTTGAGGAAACTGCTTAATGCCACGGTGGCTACATTGAAATTTTAAGATTTGCTTTAATTTTCCAATGCAATAAAGTACATGTACATGTACAATTTCCTTCAATAAATTTGAATTAGAAATATGGACTTTTATGGACTCCTTCATTACCTAGGAGAAAAAAATTAAGCATAAAAAAGGTGCATAGAAATAATAATAATAATAAAAAATCAGGTTAATAATAAATTGTGCTTGGCCCTAAAAAATCTTCCAACCCATTACCAGTATTCTTAAGCATTATTTAAGCTGGATATAATTTACTTTAACACTATGAATTTATTAATGTGCTGTTTGAGTAAGTGAATGTATGCAAACTCCAACAAGTAGACATCCTCTGTAAAATAACACCAATCCTCCTCAAGAAAAGGTGTGTATTTCCAAACCATTGATATACTTGTACAGTAAAGGGACCACAATGTTAGAAAAAAAAGACACTGAGGATTTATTTGTCATATCTGAAGGTTTTCAAAAAAAAAAAAAAAAAGCATTAGTCAAATAGTTAATACAGAAATAAACAATGGCACATATTGGATTTTCTAATTCAAAACGTTAAGTGGTGTTTTGAGGAGACGAAGTTAAATAAATTACTAACAAACATAGAAATCTGGATATTATGTACAAAGGGAGTTATCAGAACAAAAAAAGAAATCTACAATTCAAATTTTTATGTTCAACATGACTACGGTATTACCATATTTTACACTGTATGTGTGTGTACATACATACATACATACATACATACATACATATATATGTGGGTGTGTTAGTTTTTGTATTCTGAATTTTATAAAAATAAAAAAAACGAGGGGGGAAAGTGACACTTGTTTGCATCCTCGCATCCTCACCGAGACCAGCTAAATAAACTCTATCCAAATAATACAGACAGAAACTCCTCTATGTACAGGATTTCAGAGAAAGTAACAGACTGTAACTAAAACACTGCTTTTGATAATGACAGGGTGTGTGAACGGAGATCAGGTGACCCCGAGCTTCTTATGAACAATTCTCATTAAAAAAAAAAAATTAAAAAAAAGAAATTATATTAAAAAATAATTATAATAATTATTATTGTTGGGTCGTAGATATGAGAAGGTTGCCAGAGTTATAAAAACTAAACTGAACTGTAAACCATGACTAAAGTGGGAATGAAAATTCGATTTAAATATGTATGGGCCACTTCGAAAAAGGAAAAAAAATCTGTAAATCTGACTAATTTAAACAAATGTTTTTAAAAATTTGCGTCAAATATCAACTGACGGTTCTGAATCCCGCGATCGATGTAAACTTGTCGATCCATTAAGACACCACTTTTACCTGCTCGTGTGCATGACATAATTAAAAAATATATTTTAAGCACAAATTAATCACCTTGAAACAACCTTGCATTTTTTTTTTTTTAAGTTAATAGTGGTTCCTATTGGAATCGTATACCTTCTGTAAACACGCTAATGTGAGAACTGGCATGTGGAAAGATTAAGGACTAAAAGTGGCGACAGTGGATTGGTACTGATATTTCAATCTCTGTACACGAAACCAAGTAACTGTAAAGATCCTTCATGAACCGTTAAAAGGATGTCGTGCTTCTGTATGCCTCGCCGTCGACGCCATGACACGACGACTGGAGGGAAATCCAATCGGCGCGATTACAGGGAAATGGGCGTGGAGTGGAATATGACAGTGTTGAGCTGAAGAGATGCTAACGGTGTGATAAAAGTCATTGCTTGGATGAGATGAGGTGCTGTACTGGGCATGCTCAGAACCCTGTGCATAGCATTCATTTATCTGGCAGTAGTTTGCAAAGAAGAAAGGGAGCGAGAGATATTTTTATTAGTGACGCCATGCCTCGTATCCACAGAGCGCAAGAGAACATCCAGGAGGTGTGTATAGTGGTTAGACTACTCAAGTCCATGTCAGTCTTTCAGGGAATTTTTTTTTTGTTTGGACATTTTTTGTAATTTGTTTTGTATAAAAACACTGAAATGTGGTGAGGTGCAACTTTTTTTTCTTCTTTTTTTAATAACGAGATCAACGCTGCTTTCTCTCTCTCTCTCTCTACACCGTCGTCCGCTGAGAGCCATGGCCATCACACATGTGTCCAATCACAGTACAGTCTCTCTTTCTCACACACACACGCACAGGTCTGATCCTCATTTATGCATCAGATAGGCAACTCTGAATACTGTCCATCCACAGCTGTGCGTTTTGGCTGTCCTGCGCACAGAAGTTGTACACTCGTTTGGTCGTTTTAAGCTGGGAAAAGACAGAAGAGTGAGACGATTAGATCAGTGCGGGATAAACCTTGAATGCGTATGATGATAGAATCGCGTTAGGCTAAATGCGATAGATAAGTTGAAGACATTAATGTTTTTTTTTTTTATATCATCTAGATCTAGCCTTTAAAGATACGGATTTCAGACTTTTTTTTACCGTCCCTTGCTGTTAAATATAATATAATGCAACAGAAATAAGACAAATAAAAAACTAAGGCTAAAAATAAAGAGTAGCAGTGCTGACTGACAGTTTCTATTCTGTTTCTATGCACAATCCTCCACAAATATAGTTTTGTGGTAATTTATGAAAAAAAATAAAAATAAAGACTGAAATATCCGATTTAAATAAGTATTCTGACCCTTTGTTATGACACCTGCAATTGATCTTTGACACATCCTACCTACTCCTATCAGTGGTCTTTGAGATGTAAAAGACAAATCTGGTCAAATTTAACAAAATTGTGATTCACGATTCAGCAATCGATCCATCACATCCTATAAATTCACTATTTATAAGTGTTGTTCATAATGTTATCTATTATAGGTGCTAAACCTAATAGTGCACCTCATTAAAATCAATATCATGCAAGAAAACGATGCTTCAGAAACATGTGTAACTGGGACACGCCTCTGGTGTGATAAACCTGCACCCAGCTACGACTACGACTCGAAATCCATCACCACAACCAGAAGTACTCACGTCAAAGAAGGCTTTTTCCTCTACGTTTTTTGGGGCTCCCAAGGCAGAAGCACCCGGAATGACAAACTCCACCTCGGCCAGTTCGATGACCCCCTTACACTCTTTATCCTGCCTCGATTCGTAGTATCTCAACTGAGCAAAGAAGTGAAGAGGACGGAGTGAGTACAAGCAGGCTATCCTGATGATGTGCATTTATTTTATCAGCATCTTTACATTTTCCCCCACACATACTGTACCTGGTGTTTGGTCTTGTCCAGCACAAACCAGCGGGGCTTCCAGGGTTTCAGCAAAGCTCCTTTCTTATATAAGATTCCTTCAAAGCTCCTGATGGTAAAAGCAAAGCTGGATTTCAGTTTTCGTAAAGAGACACTACAATATTTATGAAGCACAATGTTTACAATCCCTAACTCTTAACTTTGCTACAGATTAAGTGTTCAGGTTACATTCTTGAATTCTCGATCGATTCTGATTGGTCAGAAGGTGTTCATTAGTTTTAACTCTGATGTCAGTTCTGACTCCAAATCACAGGGTTAATTATATTTACGCGATGCTATGACGAATCATAAACCAACAACAAAAAAAAGTAAAAAGGTTACACACCGGTTCTCACTCTCTGTGCTTCTGAACTGGGAGTAGAGCGTGCTGGTGCTGGTGTGGCTGGTGGCGGGTGTGGGGGTGGCGCTGGCCTCACGATCCAGCGCCAAGCCGACACCGCTCTCCTGCAGGTACACGCCCTGAGTGCGCCTCTGGTGGGTGAGGTTGGACGACATGAGGAGCGAGCTGGAGAACGAGGGCTGGAGAGTGGGAGAGAGAGAGAGAGAGAGAGAGAGAGAGAGAGAGAGAGAATAGGGCAGTGATGTTTCTGTTTATTGTTTTTTTTTTATACAAAGGTCACATTGGCTCCTTTCCTGCTGCGCATTATTTACATTCTTTCCACCGATTTAACATATGACTCAGCTCAAGACTGAATCTAAAAATCCCAGAGGGAGTTAAATGGTATTTGATGACATAAAACTGTGCAACATGGAACAGAGTGTTCACCCTCCATCGCACTGCATGTTCTCAAAAGCCCCATTTGAGTGGAATTGGTTTTAAATGAAGAGTATGAGGTATAATTATTATTGGAGTATTTCTGAGTTTTTTTTATGGATTTTATCGAATACTTCCTGTAAAAACTGATTAATTTTAAGTCGGTAAGTTTTTGTTATTCTTCCTTGGGGAATTTTTTTTTGCACTTTTTCTTCACTCACTCATCATCTTTGCCGCTTTATGTATACTGGGTTGCGGAGGGCCTGGAGCCTATCCCAGGGCACGAGGCGGGGTACACCTTGGATGGGGTGCTGATCCATCACAGGGCACAAACTGTTATATTGAACTTTCAGCTGCACAACACACATGATGTTATATAATTTCTATCTGTTATCACCCAAATGAGGATGGGTTCCCTGTTGAGTCTGGTTTCCTCTCAAGGTTTCTTCCTATTGCCGTCTCAGAGAGTTTTTCCTTGCCACTGTCGCCATCACCCTTGGCTTGCTCATCAGAGACATTTCATTCATCATTCATACAAACCCCATGTTCAGGATGTCCCGAGGGTGGGAATCGAACCTGGAACCTGGAGTGACAGTGCAAAGGGACAGTGCTAACAACAGAGCCAGTATGCTGCCTTACTTTTTCTTCAGTGAAGCTCTGACCCCAGACTACTAACAAGAAGCTGGGATTTGCGAAGAATAAAGAATTTCACTGCACAGTAATGTATATGTGATGAATAAAAGCTGAACTTCAAATTTTTTTAATAAGCAGACGCTCGTTTCTGCTGTTGTGACAAAATCTATACCATGTTTAAAGGAACTGTGGGAGATGTGACTACTCTGGGAGTTTTAGGTAAGAGATCAAGTGAAAATAAAGTAAAATCTACATATACATTATAGTCAGGTGATCTACTAATGATCATTTCAAAAGCGCAACAACAGGCTCTTATAATAAAATTCATAACAATCCGATTAATATGTTTTGTCTCTAAAACGCACAATCTTTGTTTCTTACCCGACTCTCCAGTTTGGTCTCGGTGCGTTGCGTGGTCTTAATCTTATCCCACATCTCCTTCCATCTCTCAGACGTGTGACCAAGCTCAGCCTCAAGGTTCTGCACATCCTAATAATAAACACAGACACACACATATCAGGACTGCACATGCGGCAGCGGTGTCACCCTCGTCCCATGAGGCCTTGCTCGTCCTGATCTCGCTACAAACCTGCAGCAGTTTAGTGATGGCGTCCGGCACTACTTTGCTCAGGCTGTCGTAACAGGGCCACACCACCTGCCTCTTCGATTTGGGACCGGCCGTCTCGGCTTTCTCCTCTTCCGGCCCCTCGGTTTTCCCCCGCACCAGCTCCCAGTCGTAGGACGGCCCCTCTGAGAGCGTCTCCTCCGTGTAGTAGTCCCACACCTTCAGGTTGGAGATGAAACTGTAGGGCTTTAAGACCTGGGGGAAGAAGAAAAAAAAAAATACGGGAAAAGTTAGTCTTGCTGGATGAGAGAGGTGGAATTTTGATGGAAAGCGTCTGAAGATCATTACCTCATCTTCTTCTGGAGAGAACATGTAATTGTAGAAGATGGGCGTCTTCTTGTGCAGACGGTCGATGTAATCCCAAACGGACTTGCACACCTGGGGGTTCTTCCTCTCTCCTTTTTCCTCGTACAAAATACCTGTAGAGGAGACGTGATGCCTTTGGTTACAGGAAGTTATTAATTTCAAATTAGACATTTACGCATTTAGTGTTGTTTTAGGTGAAGACGGAATGAGACTCACCCAGCTCTATTCTCTCGTAATCCGAGTCCAGCAGAAAGGTCCGGAAGCGATTAGACACATAGTGATAAGCCAGGAACTTCAGATAGTACTGACTGAACTCAAACTCCATAGGGAACTGATGATGGATCTGGAGAGAGCAGAGTGTATAAATCAATTTATAAATACACTACAGATATACACAAGACCATTAACCCTTGGGGAACAATACTAGAATAATTTTTTTAAAAAGCTGCAAATTAAGTCCAACAGTTAACGTTAAAGGCATATTGTCGGTACTTGGTGCACGCAGTCGAGGAACTGCAGGAAGACGGGCGTGAAGCCGCTGCTCTGGCCGGCCAGCGTCTGAGCTCCGCGGTTGCTGAAGCGGTGGCCGAACGACAGCCACTCCTTCTCCACCAGCAGCCGGAAACCATCGAACGTGCGGTAGTACGGATCTGACAGGAGCTGCACCAGAGACACCACCTACACGCAATTCCACACACAGCTCAGATCCTGCACTTTTTAAAAGCCATGCTGATTCATTACGAACACGGCGACCACGGCTTCATCCGTACCTGAGTGGTGACGTCCCAGCCGTCCTCCAAGCTGACCATGACCGAAGAGCCGGTGTCCAATAACTCCACTACCAGAACGGACACCTGGAGGAGCCTGTGAAGCTAGAGAACACACACACACACACACACACACACACACACAAAACGTCAAGGCTTCTACCACGGATACACAGTGGTTTCAGTGAAAGCTTGGTGAGAAGAGCATGTGCTGTGAGAAACTGTGTTGTACCAGATTCATCCATTCAGACTCCTCTAAGGAGCGGTGGAACGACAAGCTGGGATCGGTGGAGGGACAAGAAGGAACGCAGGCCTTCATCAGCTTCTTAAAACTGTTCTTGACCTGCCGGACATCAAACACCTCGATGGGGACCACCTCCCACTGCTGGAAGGAATCCTGCTTTCCTCCCTGCACACACACACACACACACACAGGTTCTCACACAAAATATTGACACTTTTGGACACAGTTTGGCATTTTATCGGCAATAATATCTGAATTACGAGCTGTGAAGACACGACAGGCAAATGATAAGACCACCATTGATGCCTGGCCGTCTGTGTTTACGGAGAGCGTAGAGGAAATGGAGAGCACCCGCTCCATGATCGTACTGATGATGTTGCTGCGATGTAAAATAAGATTCAACGTCTTACTGGAGATAATAATAATAATATCCTGATAATCAGTGTTCCTTAATCAGGGTGATTAAGCTCACAGATCTAGGAAAAGTCATGAAAGGAGGGTCCTGGAATTTGATCGAGTGTGAAGTATTTATTTTTTTTCCCCATTGCGGTCAAATGACCGGTGCTCTACGCTTCTAGTGTTAAGAACTGCTACGCTGCGTAAAGGGGCTAGATTAGGTTCGATTTTGGACATCTGCAGGCTATACCAAAGCCTGATGGACAACCACAAGCCGTGGTGGCATTTCAGTCTTCCTCAACGCTGTGGAATTGAGAATGTGCACTTTGGTTTGTTTGAACTCATCACGGCTGCACATCACATACAGTGGTGTGGAAAAAAGATTTTCTTTCTGCTGCGAGGACATTAACAAACTGTGAAGTACCAACTGTAGTGGTTCTTTAAAAAAAAAACCTGTGATTTCTTCTTGAAAATAATTTGGCTTTTCATTTGTTTTTTTTAAGCAAACTGTCTGTTCTGAATACGTTTCCTAAAGCTTCTCCTCGCTACTTCTGTTTCTAATCCAGTGCAGATTGTGTTTTGTTTTGCCTTGACATGTTGCACTCACACAGTTCACATGACTTGATGGGAAACGAAGATTTAATCGATGCCAAATGCATGTTGTTTATTTTATGCGCGTTTGGTCACTCCAAACATGTTGCGTTACGTAACCACAGTGGTGTGTAGTATTTGAAGTGGGATTTTCGCCATCTGATGACTACTATGCATAATTGCGTGACTTGACTTTCCTTTGAGACACGCCTAATAACAGAACATGTGTTTGAAATCAGAAGAGGAGTACACATGTAAATTGAGGACTTCTACTTTTACTTATGTACTACTTACCCTAGAAAATTTGTGCTTTTACTCAAGTACAGAACTTTGCTCACCTCTGCTCCAGATGTTTCAGTTTCATTGAGTTCTGTAGTGATGGGTCGTTCATGAACGATTCGTTCTTTTTGAACGAGTCTTTAACGTGACTCGTAAGAACGAGTAGTCTCGGAGAGTGATTCGTTAATTTACTACTCTCATCTACTCCGAGTCCTTCGTTCCTTTGTCACGTGACTCCCATAGACGGATCCCATCGCACTATGCGGTGCGAAAGATTCAAAAGGACGAACGACTCGGACCAGAAGATATGAGAGGTGAGCTACTCATTCTGTTTATTATAATATGTCCTTAGCTGCATTGTAATATTTTCATTACTGGAACTATAGCCAAAATTTGTGTATGTAGACGTGTTGGGGGTCTGTTTATTGAAAATGTAACATTTTATTTCAAAAACATTTGTTTTCATTTTGATGAAAGAGATTCAAAGAATGTCACTAAAATGATTCAAACTTCCCATCACTTCCCATTTCCCATCCCATGAGTTCTGCACATAAAGTCCCTACCAGTCAAAAGTTTGGACACACCTTCTCCTTCAGTGGTTTTATCTTTTATATTTTTATAATCCAAACTATGAAAGAAAACTTAGAATTATGAAGTAAACAAAAAAAGTGTTCAACAACCCAGAATATGTTTTTATACTTTAGATTGTCCAAAGTAGCTACATTTAGCTTTGATGACGGCGTGACACACTCACGGCGTTCTCTCATCATCAGAGTCACCTGGAATGGTTTTCAATTCACAGGTGTGTCTTTATCAGGGGTTCATTTGTGACATTCCTTGCCTATGTAAAGTGTGCTTTCGACCATCAGTTGTCACTATGACGATGTGTTACTTTAACTACTGTACAAAAACTCATAATTCCATATGTATTCTGTCATCATTTCAATATCTTCAATGTTGAAAACAAGAAAAATAAAGCAATAAGCAGGTGTGTCCAAACTTTTAACTGGTACTGTAGCTTTAAAAAAAAAAAAAAAAAAAAAAAAAATTATCTTTGTTGGCCACATTCTACACTTTTAAATTTACGAATGCATGTGTGACCTGTTTGCTTCACACGGATCAGTCTATGCCAGGTAATGTTTGTCCTTTTTTTCCTGTTGTTGTATATTGGAAAAATTATATACTTCACAGTTTTTCTTCATATTTGTACATTCTAACTGTTTAATAAAAATAAAATAAAAAAAAATCATAAGGGAATTGTCAAACGAAAAACTTACTAACCCAAAGAAGGGTTACAAGACAAATTTATCTTACATTTTCTGGCTCACCATGTAGCAGAACAGAGAGTGCTAGGAGGTCTTTAAGCGATTTCAGTCTGGAGTTTTTCACGGTACCTTGAGCTGGTTCTTGTCGCCGATGATGTAGAGATACGCTCTTTGCTGGCGGAGGAAGTACGGCTCGGTTGGCCCGCCGTTTGTCTGAGGGGAGTCCTTCCCTGCCAGCCGGTTCCCCACTTCAGGATTATATGTAGAGAGACGCCCGCTGCCCCGGATACTCCCCCACTTCCCTAAACACAAAACAAATGGTTCAAGCGGTGAAAAGTTAGGTGCGTGCTGCGCTGGCGTAGAGATCGATCTGAGACGGATTTGGAGACGTATTCGAGCACACGTCTACATTCTGCGGATTAACGTCTGGGTGGATGCAATCAGAGCGTATGGACACAATCATTCACAAAGAGCATGTCAGACAACAAGAGCACTGCCAGAACACGTGCAAAGAGATGCCAGGCTGGACGGACAATAAAAAAAAAACAGAGATCAGGACTGTGGACACAGAGATGAAAGTGAACAGTTAGCCCAGGGAAAAAGGACAGCGACGCTGGGTGGGCGCCAGCTCACACACGCTGACATCACTGTTAAGAAACCTGATTGGTTAGACTGAAGAGCAGGAGGGGGGGAGGGGGGGCTCTACTGTACTGTACCTCGGGGTGAGCAGCGGGCCTTGAGTGAAACCTTAGGCTGAGAGAGGGAGATGACCTTTGCCCTCTGACCCAGTGCTAGGGCCAGAGAATAAAGAGACACTCGTTACTGTCGACACATATTCGAACACAGCTACGACTACTGCTGCGCTAAAACACGCTAATGTCCTAAACCACAGTGCTGATTGCTTAGATGTGATGTTTGAGAAAATTGGCTTTATGTTTATTTTTACATGTTATTGTTTCTATAGTAACAACTCATCCAAGAAAAGAAAGATAAATGTACTGATCAAAAGATTAAAAAATAAACCCCTGGCAATCTGCTGTGGTTGAAGAGGAATCAAACACTTCTGGATGCGTTATGGGAAAATAGTTAACTTCAAAGTGATCATAACACCTCAGCATCGTTGATTATTTTCCCGCATCACCGGCTGGTTCACGTCCCCAGAAGTGTTTCACTCCTTACACACGTCACATCAGACAGCTACGGTAACTACACTACCTCTACTACATTAGGTTAACAGACTCAATATGTAACAGGAGGGAGTGTTACAGACAGAACACACATTTCTAAATCTCTCTCACACACACACACACACACACACACGCGCCAACATCTCCCCTACCTCCTCGGCTGAAGGTTCCAGGCACATCCTCTTTAGAGCCCATGACCTGCTTCATAAGAGCTCCGATTTTTGGTTGTCTCAGTTTGTCGGACGAGTCTAAAAACACACACACACACACTTACACCAGTTAGATTTGTTTATCATTTCGGCTGAGAATCGTGTGTACTTCCTCGTGAGCGGGTCATGTGATCGACGACCGGCCCATCACAGACGTTTCCTGGAGGATGCCGTTTTAAAAGATGGAGGACTTTTCTAATTCCTGGTCTATCAATTACTTCTAAGTAAAAGCTTAGCGTTAGAGTGTGAAAAGGTTTGCGCAGGTACTCTGACCACTACTGTGTGAATTCTGAATATTCAGGATTATTGCTTGTGGCTGAAAAAGTAAAGTGTTCAATACGCAGAGAACACACACGCTTCCTTCCCCTTCAACAGGAATTTCTCCATAAAACACAATATTAATAATTTAAACGTTTTATTTATAATGAACTTATCCAGCTATAGAGATGCCGAAGTGAAAGGTGTGTGTGTTTTTCTGACCTGAGGTGCTCATGTGCATGGATGTGAAGCTGCTCAGTGTGTTTCTTCCGCTGGCCTCGCCGTAGGAGGGCATGGAGTTGATGATGGCCTGCAGGTACTTCTCCTGCTCCAGACTGACCGAGTCAGCCTGCGAGGGACCTGAGACACACGTTCAAACTCTCCGTCATCAAAACATCTCACAACACAACTTATTAAACTTCGCTTGAATAATTTAAAATAAAACAAATAATAATAAGTATGTAATGTAAGTCGAATTCTTGTTGGACTTTTATGAAAGGAGACAGACGCAGGACTACATGAGGGCACTGGTTTGTCCTAACCTGCACTGGGAGCATTGGGAGATTTGAAGAATCCCACGACTCCCTTGGCGTGCAGACCGGCCGAGCGCAGGAGCACGGCTTTAGTGCGCGAGTTCCTCCAGCACACCACGGGGAAGCGGTTCTGTCTGTAGCACCGCGAGATGCGGTGGAGTGTCGAGTCAGGGATACTCTGAGGTACGATTAGCAAGCCTGGATAACTGACACACACACACATACGCAAAATGATTAACACACAAACAGATAAAAAGAGGGCGACATGTTCGGACGGTGTGTGTAAGTCCTGATCACAGGATCATCACACTCTCTCCTCCCGTTTCACCCCGGGCCTCACCTCCTGCAGATGGTGTACATGCGGTTGACGGTGGAGATGCGGAAAGGCTCGTTCTTCGAGCGCGTAAGGCTGTTACTGAGCGTGCCCAGTCCCAGCCGCTGGTAGTCACGGCAACAAGCGCGCTCCACGACGTTGCTCATGGTCTGGCGGTCGGACGAGCGGATGGTGGAGGAAAGCGTGAGTGCGCTCTGCTCCATCTCCTCAGACACTGAGTGATAAGAAAACAGATCGATAGATTTTTAATAAAATGGAAGAATAATGGAAAAAAAACCATCAAAGAATTTTCAAGAAGTTTAAGTAAAATAATCAGTACTAAATTAATTAAAGCAGAAAAGTTAACGAGTTATACTGTATTTAATCGTTTACACAAAATTAATGAGAATAATTTAACTGGGTTAACTGAGGTTAACTTCGTACCTCAACTATTAGCCATGTACACACTTTCCAATCATCCATCCATCAATTAACCAAGCTATCCATTAAAGCATCCATCTATTTATTTTTCCATCTATTCATCTATCTATCCATCTGTCCATCTTTTAACCAAGCTCAGTCAAACCATCCATCTGTCTGTCTATCCAACTATCTTTCCATCAATTCATCTTTTGATCTATCTATCTATCTTTTACTCTATATTTCTATAAATCAATAAATCAATCTTTGCATTCATCCCTTCATTTATCTCTCTCTCCATCTTTACATCCACTCACATTTTAATCTATCCATCTATCTATATATCTATCTTTACATTAATCTATTAATCTATACCCCTAATTAGGTATCTATCCATTCATCCGTCTGTCTATCCATTTACATTTATGCATTTGACAGACGCCTTTATTCAGAGCAACTTACTGTACACTTTTATCTCACTACACATCTGATAAGAGGGTTAAGGGCCTCGCTCAAGGGCCCAACAGTGGCAACATGGTGTTCGTGAGATTTGAACCTGGGACCTTCCGAACCTTAGTCCAATGAGGTGATGATATGATGGATAAAATAAATAATAATAATAATAAATAAAAAATAAAAAGATTGTACCCTGAGAGAGAAACTTCAGTGTGTGTGTGTGTATGTGTGTGTGTGTGTGTGTGTGTGTGTGTGTGTGCGTATTATGGTGAATGTGATACCCGAGATCTCGTCCTCGTCCATTTCAGACTGCATACTGCTACGGTGCTCCCAGGTCGGAGGGGTGTACTTCTTCCGGGTCACGTATTGTCGTCCGATGGTCTTCTTCGCGCTCTTCACCAGGTTCTTAGAGAGGGTTCTGGAACAGGAAGTTACATACTGTTAATCTGGGAACAAATAAAGAACTGGCTTTGCTCTGGGTTAAAGAGTCAACCTCTGCTGCTGCTCCTTGTGCATTCTTGACCTCATCTCACACACACACACACACACACACACACACACACACACACACACACACACACACACACACACACACACACAC
>JAQMYG010000004.1:6746025-6777626 GCA_030014215.1 Clariallabes teugelsi
TTTCTTCTTGTTGCATGTTGAAGCTCTACTTGGAACCTTGTTAAGATCCAACCATGCACAATATGATTTTTTGCCATTTTTCAAGTGGTCTTAAACTTTTGATCGGGACTGTATATATATAACTATATATAAACTTGTGATTTTCCCAGCCTCTAAAATCACTAATTAACTTCTTTATTGTTTAATGGTGGTCGGAATCCTGTAAGTGTACTGTAGGTCTCATTCTCTCTCATCTTTGCGGCCTCCTATAGCCGAATTTCCAGCCATCCTTAAACAATGTTTAATGTTTCCCTCCCTGATCTTGTCTTGCTCTGTGTCTTCAACTCTTCATCTGCTTTTATCCGTCACTCCCATGTCACCAATCTGTAACATCACCTCAGCTTAGAGCCGTTATAAAGCCTTTACAGAGCATACGTAGCAGATACATCTCAATATCAATGTTGAAAGAAATAAAAACCTAGAAAGACCATGGGGTTAGAAGGTGTGTTCAAACGTTTGAATGTACATGAACACACCAACACACACCAATCAGCCATAACATTAATACCCCTGTCACGTGAACCGGACAATGTTGATCACCACCTACAGTATATCCCCAAGCGCACCCAACGTTCACCCAGGCTACGTCACAAGTTGAAAGCCACCAAATCTACCAGTGAACCACAGCCTGATACACATGTGATCCAGCCAAGAGTCCAAAGCCGGACCACATGTACAGCAATCTCTGGTTCACTGTGGTGTTCTGGCGACTTTTTATCATGGCCAGCAACTGACCATGTTCACAGTTCACAGCTGCCAACATCATATTGAAAGACACCACAGCACACACCCTGAGGCACTGCAGAGCCTTGCCCCGAGGGGCCAGAGCTGGCCCGATGGCACAAGGGGAACAGAAACCTATTGTAGGTGGTTTGTATGGTAATGAATTTAATATTATGGCTGATCAGGGTGTACTGTATATTCATTATGATAAGAGAAAACACCGGCTCTGTTTAATTAGTCGTAACTTATTCTAAACATTTCAACCATTTATGAGCACAGCATAAAATATGTGTAATAACCAGTCAGACCATCTTTTATAATATGTGTAATCACAGGTAAGGCTAAATCTGTGCGAATGATTATGACTCCGGAATGAATGTTGACACCTAGATATGCAATGTTGCCTACCATATTTACAGTTTACACATACGCTCAAAGTTCTGCTGGTATCTAATTTCAGTTCAGTTCAGTTCAGCCTGGATTTCACTGTTGCATAAGGCAGAACCGCCCAAAGCAGACTTTGTGATTTGTCATCACTGCTTTAGGAGCAGCCCCACACACACACACCCACATACACACCCACCCTCACACACATACACACACTAGCACATCCAGCAGCTGCAGGAACTTGTGGCATGTTTGGTGTCTCGCACTGGAAACATAGGCAAAGCGAGCACCCTGTATGCTTTACATAGGTGTCAGAGTCTTTCTCCTGCTTGGGAGGAAAAGCCTGCAACGCCCCTCCGGATATCCCTCCAATCAGAGGCTTGCGTCCTCGGCTGTCAGACACTTCTGAAAGAATTCCAACACTTCCCGTTTAGAAGCTCCTTTGACCTAATGTACTTATCGCGCCAGGACTGCAAACATTCCCCAAGCACTGTGCAACGCTATCAAGTACTGTTTGTGTTCAGGGACATTTACTTTCACTAACTTCTTGCTGTTTATTTGGTCTGTCAGTGTAGTAGCACAGATCCTGGGAGAATAATGTAACTGTAACCTAATACCCCAAGTAATCCCACCGTCCATAAACACGGATTGCACTATAATGCAGCGTAAAGAGCGAATGGACGAGAAATGCATGTCGGATTTCACGAGGGATACAGAAGAAGAACAGAGCCTTCTCTGCGATGTGCAGTGGCCCAAAAATTTCATTAAAGATAAGGAAATTAATAACAAAATAAGAAAGGAAGGATAAGGATGGGACAGGCTTTCTCAGTTCAACAATGCACTCACCGTGATCGAGTTTCCAGCATTACCTTGGGAAAAAGTATTGGCAGTAATGAAGTCATGCATGCAGCTGGACTGCCACCATATCCAATTCCCCTCAGGAGCGTTTACTAGTGCGCTGCCAGGTCGTATTCCTGCACCTGCAAGACTATTAGGAAAAGAGGACACGAGGCATGTATCCATAGAAATCTATTCACAGATTTTAGTGTTAAGTGAAAAATACTAAACGTTTCAAAACGTAAATGAAGAATCAAATTCTTCACATTCGTCATTAAAAACTGAGAGGTTTCTGACCCAGTTAGAGTCACCACCAGTTCACCACCTGGCATGACTTCAGGGGACACCTGGAGGCTGTAAGGCGACCCACTGTACCACCATGCCACGCACCAATCCTTAAAATCTCCTAAAGCTCACTTATGTTTTTCTCATCTTGCTTCTAATGGAAAGGTTTTTCCTTGTGCACCACTGCTTGTGCTTCTCCAGGTAAATGAACTCCTGGTGGAATGTCTAATAAAAATAAATTGCACATTTTCCCACTCATTTGTTGCCATGATTATATAATTGCAAATAATGTTCGGTTTCTTTCAGCCAAGTTAAAGTATGTCATTAATCTAGTACTGTACACTGCCATGTGTTTAGACTATTATGCTGTCACGCCATTGTTTTCAAAAAAAAAAAATTAATAAACCCTACCTGATTTGACTTTTTTTTTTTTTTACTTGCTTGGCTTCACTTCAGTTGACCAAAATTAACTTGACTTTATGCTACTTGATTTGACTGGACTTTTTGTAACCTTTGTAACTTTGCTTGAATTCTCTTTGTATGTCTTGATTTAACTCCATTTAATTTAACGTCATTTCATTTGACTTTTGACATTTGACTCAGTTTCATTTAATCGATTTGACTTGTACTAGATTCGACTTGATGCTTCATTTGACTTGAATTTATTATTATTTTATTTTCATTCATTCATTCATTCATTCATTCATTCATTCATTCGGTTTCTATACCGCTTATCCTGGGAACAGGGTCACGGGGGCCTAAAGGATATCCCAGGATGTTTATTTGCTTTGATTTGACTTGACTTCATTTGGTTTGACTTCATTTCATTTAATGTGATCTGACTTGACTTGAAGTCATTTGATTTCATTGACAACTTGATTTATACTTCATTTAACTTGATTTTATTTGGACTTGCTTGACAAAGTCCAACATGATGACACATCATCTGTCAGAAATAACTGTAATATGCAAATTTACCCCAATGCAAATTTTTTTTTTGCTCTATTAAAAAAACAAAAAAAACAAGGCATTAGTCCACTAAACAATGTACATTTGTCTTAGACTTGACCAAACTCCTAAGTTACAGGTATTAATATAAATAAATAATGAATAGCTATGACTTAATTTACTCACAGTGTACACTCAGAAAGAAATGTAGGGGTGTGTTACAGTAGCTGGGTGGTTCCTTGGCAACATGGGTGTGTGTATGTGTGAGTGTGTGTGATATATGATCTGGGTACCAATTAAATATGCAGAGTAATTAATATCATTCATCTTTGTAGCACAACCCTGGCTACCCAGTCACAGGATGAGCTAAGGGTTGCTGGGTGAGCAGATGTCAGGGTAAATGTTTGTGTCTGTTTATCAGTGTAAGTAGGTAAGTGTGTGTGTGTGTGTGCGTGTGTGTGTGCGTGTGTGCGTGCGTGCAGCACATCGGGAGCACAAAGCACAGTGCTGTCTGTCCGGATACAAAAGTCACATGACATCCTGTCGACACGCCAATAGACAGGAAGAGGTCTGCTTGCTTGGTTAAAATCTTTGCGTCTTCCATCATGATACCTTCCTACCTCACCACACGTAGAGATCAATACACTCAATATGGGGGTTTTCAGAACCGTCACATTTCCTAAGACATGCTGGTTCTATTATATCAGCGCGGTTTAGATCATGACGAGATCGTTTTTTAAGGCATGTGTGAAAAGCATTTTATCAGAAAGGTAAAGCCTCAGATTTCAGACTGAACTTGCTTCACCTGCTTGCTCCTCCCCTTTTTACTTTACTAAGCAACGTTTCTTCGAATCCTCTGTGTAGTGTAAATACTGTACATAAACTGTACGGACAATGATACTTTGTGCTTAGACCGCAAATACTGTACAAAGTCTTGCCTGAGGGTGTCTAAGTGTAATATCATAACCACCTTGCATAGTGGTTTACAAGAATAACATTTGCAGTCAAAATTGCCTTGACAGGATTACAGGGGGGAATTATATCTCCTACGAGTATGAGTCAGGATAAAGTAAAAGGCGGCTTGTTAAACTTTTCCGCACTCACACACACACACACACACACACACACACACCTCTTGAAAGGATGCCAAATCCACACACACACATAAAACGGCCTTGACTGCATGGTGTCATGACCAGCTAAAGGAAGAAGCACTCGAATGCCAGTTATGCAGGTTCCTGATATACAAAGTTCATCTTCATTCATCTTTTATGAAGTGTTCACCTGATCCGCTTTCATACGCCATCTGATCCATTCATTTCTAGTACGTTCTAGTAACACAGTCATTGTGCCCAAGCGGTCACACCCAAGAACCAACTACCTAGCCAGATTACATTCACACACACACACACACACACACACACACACACACAGAGGTCTGTGGTTGATTTCTAAAAGGGCTCTTACCTGGTCTTGTGGTAACATGAACCCTGCTAAAGAAACCTAAGAGTCGGCTGTCATGGTGAATAAAAGCCATACAAGCTAGCGTTATGGTACATCACTGTAACGCATGTTATTTATGGGTCTTATCAATACAATCCACCAATTTGAGAATAATTCTGCTAAATATTTATCTTTATTTAAGTTTTCTTATTCATCCCCGAAGATTGTAGATGATTCTGATCCTAAGCGCTGGGCGCAAGGCAGGAGAACCCAAATGTCTCCATACTGTATATAAAGGAAATGAACTCGTTTTTTTCTAGCAAAATCTATTTTCACACAATGTGTGGATCTCTCACTTTTGATGAACATGTTTCAACACATCAGATGTTAGGCATGTGATTGCTGAAAGACTTTTCGGACATCATGTACACACAAAATCACACACCCATTCGCTAAAGGTCTTAACTTAGATCACAAATTCACCCAGTGGCGTGTTTTCGCGAAGTGGGTGGATACTATTTGGTTTGTGGGTGTGTAATCGCCTCGTCCCACCATCTCTCAGGGATCGAGGAAGAGATTCATCCAGACTCTTTTCTGTTCTGGCACCGAGGTGGTGGAATGAACTTCCTCTAGATGTCCGTACAGCGTAGTCTTTGACAATCCAGTAACCCAGTGTACGTATCTGTCCAATGACGGAAACTTCAAAGCATTTTTTAATAAGAGCGTCTGCCAAATGCCTAAATGTAAATGTAAATGCACTATTTGATCAATGGAAAGTGATTGAATGCTTAAAAAAAGGTTACATTTGCAAAAGAAATAAAATGAGTAATCTAAAGAAATTTGCTTTGATAACATGGAGAATCTGGATCATAATGACCAGGTCGAAGCATTTGACGGAGCAACTGCCCACTTTGACTGAGCTGCCTATCGGGAGAAGAGAAACAATCGTCTTATTTCTCCTGCTGTGGACAGCTGCCCTATCATGTGACACCGTCACACATTTTGGGAGGGTATGGTGGTTATGGAAATCATACATGATGGATGATATAACCTGTGTGTGACCTGTAAATGAAAATCTCCACATTTAAACAATACAGTTTGCCAAGTTCGCAGCACATTGCAACAATTAAGCTCTAATCTTAGCTAGCTAGGAAGCTTTATTACAAGTTCATGTAAAAATTAGCTTCTTTCTGGCATGTAGCAGGTGTTACAAGCCATGTTCTCAATCATGCCTCACTCTGGTTGGGTGATGATTTTTGAGGGATAGCCTGGCTGCCAGCCCCTAGAGTTGCTTACTTGGTTCTGGATGATACAGTGAAGTATATCCATCCATCCATCCATCCATCAATAAATCTATACATCTAGGAACCTCTGTAGTCCAACTACGGACCATGGAGGCCAATGGTGACCATCATATTTATTCCCGTTCCCAACATTCACACACACTTCAGGCAATCTGGGAATGCCAGTTAGACCAATCTGCAACTCTTTGGACTGTGGGAGGAAACTGGAGTCCCCCATGCAAACACAGACCCGTGGCAGGAATCGGACCCGGACCCTAGAGGTGCAAGGCGACTGTTCTAACCACTAAGCCACCATGCCGCCTTGTGAAGTATATAAAATTTCCAATTACCTGAATTAAAAAAAAAACCTAATTTACTTTTTTCTTTAACTTTTAAAGGTTCTATATTTTGCTATTCTTTAAAACGTTAACACAGGTCTCAGAGCTTCTCCAAAGTGTGCGTTAATGCTCCAATTATGTAAATGTATTTTTTCATACCTCAATCTCAGGTATCGACATAATTGATGTACATGCTAACTTGGTGTAGTGGGAGTTCGGGGCAGGGACTGTGTCATTGATTTTTCAGGTTGGAACAAAAGCCAGTCAAAATGTCTGTGCACGTCCTTGTTTCAGGCTGACATGTGACGTGACGGGTAAAGCTATAAAACGAATTGTCTGCCTCAACAGGCATCAGCAGGTTATATGGTGTTACAGTATTTCAGTGTTTTTTGCGATAACTTTTGCTTTTAGCTGTGTGTGTGTGTGTGTGTGTGTGTGTGTGTGTGTGTGTGTGTGTGTGTGTGTCCATGAACCCAAGACGTTCTGGACTAAAGAGGGAAAAAAAAAAAAAACTCTATTGATGTATTTGGAGTTCACTGTGTAGCCTTTAGAAAGTCGAACAAAAGCTGAACCAAGAGCTGTAACTTTTTCTGACATGGGAAATTCTTCAAGACGGAGATACGTGATAGCAATTTTATACAACGTTCAATGTAAAAACAAGCAGAATACAAAAACTTTTAATACAAACCTCTTTTTTGTTGCTGGGAAAATTGATGTGGTATATGAGGAATAAACCACTCCAGAACACTATTGTTATAGGAACGTAATCAAATTTAGAGTTGTAAAAGAAACTCGACTGTATGTTTGGCCTCCACCCCATCGTTGATTATTTCTCTATAACAGCTCTCCTGATAGTGTTTTATTGCTTCCCCGGTTGCTTTGTTAAAGTTACCATCATTAAAGTTTATATATAAGCATCTTATTAAAATTTCATCTTAAGTTTAGCTAAAAAAAAAAAGTAAATCACACGACTGTGTAGTCAATTTTTAAAAAAAAAGACAAACTGATGTTCAACAGCAATTTACTCCAGCATCCAGCGCCAGTGAGAAGGAAGTCAAAGACCGACCCCGGTTCACAGAGCCTGTTTTTCTTTTAGAAGCAGTTGAGACATTGCGTCTGTTCCCTTCTGATCTTAATCTGAGTGTCCCACATGGGAGCATCAGTTCGTAGCTTGGTATGTCCTCCACATCCTGCACACAAACATATAAATATAGAGGATTGATGTTGCGCTTCACTAGAGGGCAGCACACAGGAATCAAATACTGCACGGCTTCTGCACCACCACTAGGGTTAGTACTGTATGTCTGTGGAAATACTGCTGTGTCTCCCTTCAACAGAAGGAAAGTATGAGCAATTTATAAACAACCTATTAAGATGCACAGTAAATGATAAAAAAAATTAGAAGTTTTCAAATGTTCATGTTCTGCTAAATCATTGAACATTAAACCGTTTTACAATCATTATTCGTTTATACTGTAGTTGATGAACCAGATTCAGCTCGACTGGACTTTACTGTATATCAGTGCACCATGTCCTGATTAATAATCACAGTCCTTGATCCTTCATGCCTTAAGCGTGTTAATTAGTCTGACCCTGGCACTCATAACACTCACTACAAGCATGTCTCGCATGGTTCTTAGTAATTTGTTTTCCGAGCAACCAGTCCTGTCTAAAGTACAAGTCATACAGTACAACTGGTTAAAGATAATACTTTAAAATGTCTTCACTGACTTAGTCACAAACACAAATAGCATTTTTTTCTCTTTTTGGAATATATGCTGATCAGAGATCAAGTACAAGGAATTTGGCCAGCTGTGCCAGGGGTGAGACATCACGTGCAAACATTACTAAAGCGTCTGGTCATAAACGTTTTTTGTAACAACAGGTGATAAGCTCCCATCTGACCGAGATCTAGATTACACTGTGCTGGTAATCACTTGCATACATTTAGAAGAATTTCCTTGCTTTCTTTCTTTCTTTCTTTCTTTCTTTCTTTGATTCTCAGTCATTCATTTGTTCAGAAATTGCTCTTCAATACATACAGATGTAACGTCAGGGGTGAACTACGTGTATAATTCCCCCAAAATCACAGTGCTACCCTGAACATTAGGCAACATGAGACATCAGACCAGGGGATATGAGGCAGGTGCAAAAACAACTACATACAACAGACAAAAGACTACACACGATACAATAGGCAATGTGGTAAAGACAATATATGATAAATATTAAGCAGTACAGGAAACCAAACACGTCACTGCCCAGTAGTGGTGATGATGTTAACACTGCTCTTAGTCCTTAGTGTGTGTTTATCTTAGAAGTATATATATTCCTGTTGCCAGTTCACCGGTTTTCCTTCCTTGAATCACTTTTGGTATGTCCTGAGCCCTGCAGCCTGGGAACATCCCATAAGAGCTGCAGTTTTGGAGTTGCACTGACCCACTTTGGCCCGTCTCACAGCAGCTACATTTTCTATATCTCATTTCAGTGGTGGCTGGAAGTGGGTGGGTGGGATATATTAGGCAGCAAGTGCACTTTTTTCTTTTAACTGAAGTTAATGTATTGGAAGCAACAAAAAAAAAGGGCAAGTTTAAGGATTTGAGTGACTTTGACAAGGGCCAAATTGTGATGGCTAGAGGACTGGGTCAGAACAAGTCCAAAACTAAAGGTCTTGTGGGATGTTTCCGGTCTTCAGTGGTCAGGACATACCAAAAGTGATCCAAGGAAGGAAAACTGGTGAACTGGCGATAAGGGTGGCCAAGGCTCACCAATGCGCATGGGGAGAGAAGGCTGGCCTGTGTACAGCAGTCCGATCCAATAGAAGTGCTAGTGTAGATCAACTTGATGAAAAGGTTAATACTTGTTGTAATAGAAAGGCGTCAGAACACACAATGGATCGATGTTAGGGGGGACTTGCTGAATATTGGGCAGGTGGTCATAATATTATGGCTGATATTTATTTACATACACAATATGACCAAATTATTGATCGATCAACATCTGACCATCACAGTCATATGTCATATAATCCCACAAGGGGATTAATGATATTAGGCATTAATGGGTCTGCAGTTGAGGGTTAAGGGCCTTGCTCAAGGGCCCAACAGTGGTCAAACTTGGTGGTCATGATGTTTGAACCTGGGACCTTCCAAACCGTAGTCCAATGCCTTAACTACTCAGCTACCCATAGGGGTGTGGTGTGTACAAATATTTGGCCATATCATGTATAGATATTGTCTAATAGCTTGTTTCTACATTCTTTTTTATTATAGTGTCCTCTAAACATCTAGAAATGATCAGACACTCGATTATTCTCCATTATCTGTAGCCCACCACCATAACCATTTTTCTGGCATATTTGTTAGAACAATGATTTGCAATCATTTCGCAGCCTACAGAAACCTTCCAGTGTAAAAAAAAAAAAAAAAAAAAGGAAAAAATTGGCCTCCATACAATTCATATTCATATTATAATATTAATCTCTCATTGATTTCCTTTATTCTGGTCATGTTTGCTTTGAAGTATATCACAGTTAATCAGTTACCAACATAAAGTTGATTATTTCCCAATAATATCCACTCATACATACATTTATTATCTACATTGATTTACCTGTGTGGAGTCACTGGGGGTCTGCAGCCTATTCCAGGAACTTAGGGCACAAGGTGTGGTACACCCTGGACCCACCCATCACGGGACACACACACACACACACACACCACCAATCACACACTACATGCAATATGAAGACACTAATCAGCCTACAGGGCACATATTTGGACTGTGGGAGGAAACTGCAGTGCAAACAGCACCAACAGGTCACAAGCACACAGATCTGAGGTGAGATTCAAACCCCCAATCCTAAAGTTTTGAGGCGACAGTGCTAACCAGTAAGCCGAAATGTCACCCTAATACCATTACATTTTCAGATATAGTCCTAAAGAATGTCTGTTGTAAAGAATTTCCCGTGTCTGAGAACCTAGAGCTTGGCCTCTGACTGATCCAAAGTGTTGACACTAGAGACTCCTTCAAAAGTCTTCTATGTACAGTAAGTTACAATAAATTCCTAACATGTTGTAATACTGATCTTGAATACTTGATCGGATTTGGATGGATGCCAGATGTTTGTTTGCTCGTCTCACATCTGCTGCAAAACAGACTTATGCGATATCTCTTTACAAGAAACCACAGGCTGCAGTCACTCATGTGGACTACTCAGAAAACTGGACACAAACAGTGTCTGAGAGATCAAAGGGCCGATTGTTCGTTTTTACCCGACACCTTGGCATCGACCCGCACTTCCACACATGTCACATGATCAGGGTTATGTAAATGAAAATAGGTCAAAGAGCTCTCACTGACCTGGTTGGGAAGTTCCGCTCCTCATTAAACTCATTGGAATCATTTTTACATGGTCACCAAGCACACGTATTATGATTGGCAGTGTCTCAAAGCACATCTGAAAAGTATTGCTGTGAAAGTAAACTGCATATCTAGGTCATAGAGCACTGTCGGTGTGTGTGGACAGATGCTTGGTCAGCATCTCAAAGGAATTCATTGAGTTTAAGAGAGTGGAACTTACTAGTCAGGTTACTGATAAGCCTCGGGATATGCGAGAGTTTTGCATGGGAAGTGCTGTGTAATCATGTTAAGTGTTGAATTTGGTGATAGCGAAGCTCTTTTGTGTTCAACAAGACACCACAATTGTACGTCAAACCGCCTCCACTGTGGTCCCATAAACAGTGTAAACCACTGAGAAGCACAAGGGGCGTTCAAATCAAACCGGGATTGGTTGTGACGAACAACAGAACACAGATATGAGAGTAAAAACTAGCTTAAGTTCTCTTTATAATCCCCTCTTACACTAATTACTAGTGCTTGGATACCATAAAGGTAGAAAGTTTTCTCAGTACATAGGAGCCAAGATCAGACTGCCCCTGCTTCTTGTCTGAAACACTAGCCTCCCAGGAACTCCCTTAATGACCCAAACATGATGTGGAAATGGACCAGAGTAATGTCAGTGGGGTTGGGGGGGAAGGGGGGGGGGATTGGGGGGATTTGGCAATACAGACGTACAAGCTTCTTTAAAACAGCTGTGCCATCTAAATGTCCCATCACTTCATCACAAGTCCAGGTTTGACTTGAACACCACTTGTAGATGAGTATTAAAATGAAGCAAGAAAAATGACATCATCTGTAAAACCAGAACTGATTTATTCTGGTGAATCCAAAGACTATGCCAGGAAACATTAGGCACAAAGTAGGACAAGTTAATTACAGGGCACGGCTTATGAATTCTACACCAACCAAATTCAGATCGTTTAAAATGACCACCACTGTGCTTTTAATAAGTAGGAGGAAACAGGAGTATTCACAGAAAGGCCATACGGCCGCAGAGGAAACGTGCAAAACTGCACACAGGCTGTAACCTAAGTCCATTAAAAGACCCAGCAATACAGATTCATGTGATGAATGAATAATGAGAGTTCTCAGCGCATTTCTTTCATTTTAGGTTTCCCCTTTGGAAACAAAATATTATGAGTAATTACAACATTTCGTCACAGGATTGTTCACGTTATTGAATTTCATCTTGAGGAACTGCTTTGTCCTTTATCAGGGCGATAGTGGATCCAGAGCCTGTCTCAGGATCAATGCATGTGAGAAGGGAATCCAGCATGGATCAGATGCACCACACACACACACATATTCACACATTCATTCTTACCTGAGGGTAGTTTAGAGTCTGGCAGGTTTTTGGGCGGTAGAATGAAACCAGAGAGCCAGAAGCAAATTCATACAGTCACATGAAGAACGTGTCAGACTCCACGCATATAGTAATCCAAGCTCAGGTTTGAATCACGGACCCTGGAGCTGTGAGACGACAATGCTGCTCGCTGCACCGCAAGTCCCGCCCTTACTTCAAACATAATAAAGAATGTGTACAGTGGGTTATAATTTTAGAGCCAGTTATCTTCAACACTTTAAACCACTACAAACAACCGGGGAAGAAACACTTTTATTATTTGCTTTACTAACTAGCTTTGTTATCTCAGCTCTATTGGTTATTAATGATATTTTATTAAATTAGACATAAATATTATTATTGTTATGATTATGATTATTATTATGCTAAATATGGGTGTGTCTCATCTTGTCTTGTCCTGCTGTAAGTTCTGGGGAAGACGAGGTCTACAAAGATCCTTATCCATCAACGACACTCACGCTGACTGTTAAAGATAAAAGCAGAAGGCTGGAGTTCCCGGCACTTCTAAAGAATTTAAGGAGAATTCCATGAATCGCTTTTGTTTTTTGTTTTCACAGCATGTATCCGTCGTGTCATTGCTCAGATAAGTTTATGCAATGTCACAACATTTATTTCCACCCAGAATTGCATTAATTTTGCTCCAACTTTTTCCAACAGCTGCTCCAATGTTCCACAGTCCAGACTACACAGCTGTTTAGTCCCAGTCCCCTGAGTTGTCTGTCTCATTGTGCATGTGAAAATGGTCTTATGTTCACTATTAAACATAATTGTGAATTCTACTACTGTTTTTATTGATTTTATTTGATTTATTTGATTTCACTATATGTTTAAGTGATCTCCAATCACAACAACAACAACAACAACAACAATAATAATAATAATAATAATAATAATAATAATAATAAGTTTAATAATGTGTTTTTCAGGTCATCACCAGATTTTAGTAGTTCCAACATTCCTCTTAGTTGATTTCTTTTCTTGATGCAGGAACAAATTTGAGCCTTTTAACCAACGGATACAGTATGTCTTCTGATATGGTTGTTTAAGAAATGAGAAACTGCTCACTGCATCGGTTTTAAAATTATTGGTTTCCAGCCGTACCATATTAATCACTGCAGTAATTATCCAATAGAAGGGTGAACCCTATTTGCTGAGTTAAATCCAGGTGGTGACTTTTTTTTTTTTGGCCAGACATGGTATATACAGATTTATAAAGGAACATGTGCCTATAATGTAATTATTTGTTTCCATTGGCAGTAAAAAAAATTTAAACTCTTTACTCTGAAAAACACTTCAATCAATGAAACAGTAGCAAAAGTTAAGTCACAGATTAAAATTCTGGACTGAAGTAAAAGTATACAAGTATAAACTTGCATAGTTGTTGTGTACTTGTACACTGAGAATAACAGAGCATTAAAACGGAGCAGGAGAAATAAACCAGGAATGATTAATAAATTTTTCCTTGGTGAATCCAGAGCCTGTTCCAGGAAACAGTAGACACAATTTAGAACTACTTAATCACAAGGTAACACGTGTGTTCTACATCTATGAGCAACTGAGATGTCTGAAACAACTACCACTGTGAAAAATTCCATAACTCCACAGAGGAAACATGCAAAACTGCACACAGGCAGTGACCCCAGCTCAAGAAGAGACCCAGGACTGTGAGACATCAATGAGGAAACGCTGCTGAACAGTTTAAAATATATTAATGAAATGCATTTTTAAAAAACAAATAGTTTAGGTTTCCTTCCTGTTCTCCTTACACCTTCTAAAACTTTAATGTAGATAGATTTGGGGTTACCTCAAATTGCTTAAAAGTGGGCACTGGAAATGAATAATTTATTGAACTTTCATCATCCATTCATCCAACTTGTGAGCCCATGAGTGAAGGTCAGTTCCTTCAATACAACATCGGTTTCAAGATACTTACACATCTTGTGTCCTGGATCATATTAACGCTGGGTGTACACACTGGTGTTTCTTAATCACATGCCATGGATGAACTCTGAAGTCCTGCTGAAAGCAAGAGATGCTGCTTTTAGATCCAGTGATACAGATCTCTTGAGCACAGCGTGAAAAGGAAAGCTAAACATTCTTACAAACTCCACGTTGAGGATCACTTCCACAACTCTAACCTCAGATATGTACAGTACTGTGCAAAAGTCTTGCACCACCCCTCATGTCTTTATATTTTGGAAAGATGAGATGATCGGTACAGGGATTTATTGCAACATGTGCAAACATAAATAATGTAGATATAACAAAGAGTGTTTGGATAATTCTAAAGAGTTTTAATGTCAATATTTGGTATGACCTCCATCACAGCCTGAACTCCCTTAGGCAAGCTTTCTTGGAATTTCTTTAAGTAGACTTATAAGAAGATATATCTTAAGGCTTCTTGAATGATGTTCCAAAGCTCTTCTTTTGATGTCGGCTGCTTTTTGTTCTGTTCTCTATGAAGATGATCCCACAATGCTTCAGTAATATCAAGATCTGGGTTTAAGACTTTTTTATGAGGTATGCTTTGACTGCATTGGCAGTATGTTTGAACTGTTCCTCAATACTAAATTAAAATACAATAACGTCTGGCTATTTGGAAGCAAAATAGGAACAAATACAAGACTTTTGCACAGTCCTGTAAATGGAAGCATATCAAGACCATTAGTGTCCACAAATCTATAACACAGATACCCACAACATTCCTTGCTGCTGGGCTCAATCACTACGACCCTCAAGCTGACCAAAGCAGCAGAATGGGCAAAGTGAGTTCATCTGTCTCCCCAGATAATAACAAGTTTATATCACTGCAACACGGAGAACATCCTGGCCAACTCTGTCACAGCGTGGTATGAAGCTCCACTGCATAAGCTTTGCAAAGTTCTATCTATCTACAGTATCTATCTATCTATCTATCTATCTATCTATCTATCTATCTATCTATCTATCTATCTATCTAGCAAAAAAAAAACTACATAATTGATAAAACAAACAAACAAGCAAACAACTGTACATATATAACTTTTACCAGGCACCCTTATCCACAGCATTTATCTTAATGAATTAGAATATCATAGTAAAGCTTTCTTAACTCTTTTTTTTTTTGCAATTTAATTCAAAAAGTAAAACACATACAGTATCCTCTAGATTTGTTGCGCCCCAATATATTTCATTTTGAAGCAAATTACTATGCATACAGTATAAATACAGTGTATATCTCGGTCTGACTTGACAATCATTGACGCCCTTTACAAGGAGGGTAACATACACATTCATAAAAAGTTGCCTGGAAAGGAAAAATGTGGTTAGAAAATGTGCACAGGGATGACCACAGCCTTAAGACGATTGTCAATCAAAACCGAGTAAACAACTTGATTGAAAAAATGGATTCAATGATGGTGATGTAGTTGTTATCACTGTCGCCTTGCACCTCCAGGGTCCGGGTTCGATTCCCGGCCAGGCTCGATTCCCATCTCTGTGTGCATGGAGTTTGCATGTTCTCCCCATGCTTGGGGGGTTTCCTCCGGGTACTCCGGTTTCCTCCCACAGTCCAAAGATAAGCAGGTTATGCCAACTGGCAGTCCCAAATTGCCTGTAGTGTGTGAATGAGAGTGTGAGTGTGTGTATGTGTGTGTGCCCTGCGATGGATTGGCCTCCTGGGAAAGGCTCCAGGTCCCCGCGACCCTGAATACAGGATAAAGTGGTATAGACAATGAGTAAGTGAGGGATTCAATGATGAATTGCGATTCCACACTGGCTCCAAAATCTATTTTATGGCATAACAGAAACACATTTTTTGGGTGTAAAATTGTGTGGGTTAAAAGCCTTCCTCCAAACTCGGTGAGCGAATTAGTCACAAATCCACTAATTACACACGCTTGAACAGGTCACAAAACACTGCGAGCACTAATTTGTTGTTATAAGCCGCACGCGCCCACGCGCTCACTGTCAAGTTGAGTTTCAAGGCTTGTTTGTGGCATTTGAGGCGGTAAAACATCATCGTTTCTTTATAATACTACAATCCGATCTTGTGTGGCAGGGAAAAAATCAGGGGGGGAAAAGCCAAGGGAAAAAAAATTTATGGCAGAGGACAGAGATACGTGCTGCTCAGTTAAATGGTAAACTCTTGTATTTGAAATCAGTTTGTATTGTTTAAATATTTTTTTAAATGAGAAAAATAACTGTTTTCTACCCAGAACTTACTGTTTTTCTTTATAAAATCATGATACTTATAGAATCGCAATGTGAATCAAATTGATACCTAGGTGTCACAATAATATCGCATTGGTGGTAACTGGTGATTCCCATCCCTATTTCACAGGAAGTGAAGTGAGTGTTCAGGAAATGGACTACAACTGTTGCATCCCTAGTATTAAACCATTCCTAAAGCATAGACAACCTCAGACGTGTCTTAACTGGGATTAGAATAACTCAGTGATCCAAAGTTTTCTTTTCAGATGAAAGTAAATTTTGCATTTTGAATGGAAATTAAAGTGCCAGAGTCTGGAGGAAAAGTGGAGTGGCAAAGAATCCATAGTGCTTGAAGTCCAGTGTAAAGTTTCCACAGTCAGTGATGATTTGTCATCTACTCATGTTGGTGTTTCATGATGTTTCAAGTCTAAAGTCCACGTAGCTGTCTACCAGGAGATTTTAGAGCACTTTCTGCTTCCGTCTGCTCACTAGATTTTTGGAGATGCTGATTTGCACCTGTCCACAGTTTCAAAACTACCACTAGCTGGTTTACTGGCCATGACTAACTGGTTTGCTGGTTTGCTGACCTACCTGAGCTGAGCCCCATAGAGATTATATGAGCTATTGTCAAGATAAAGATGAGAAACACCGACTCAACAATACAGATGATCTGAAGGCTGCTGTTAAAGCAAGCTGGTCTTCAAGTCTTCAATAATGCCTCAGCAGTGCCACAGGCATGAAACTGCGCAAATCTGCCACAGAGACGTTCGACATGATTTGGCAAGTTACGGCTGCAATGAGCCTTTCAAAGGTGTTTTGAGTGTCGCAACTTTTGCTTATGATGATTGTCGGAGAACAATCCATAACAACGCTGTCACTGTCAGTGGGTCATACGGAACAGTCCAGGCAATCTTGACAGGAGCAGAAGGAACATTGTGTCAAAGTCTGCCAAGACCTTCATCAGTGTGCCATGGATGACCCGTCCCTCATGTCAAGGATCGGGGATGAGACTTCGATGTATGGGCATCACCCTGAGACGAACAGTCTTAACCGTGGATGAGCCCATCATCTCCACGACTAAAAAAAAAAGCTTGGCCAAGTGAATGCTCATCATCTTTTTTGACATTTGCTGCGTTGTCCATCGAGAAATTCGTAACCAGGGGCATTTGTCCCTGTCAATAGCGAATTCTACTGCAAGGTTTTAAAGGCATCTGAGGGAGGATGTACGGTGAAGAAAGCTTGAAATCTCGAACCTTTTTGATACCACCTCATATAAGAGAGATTTATTTTGTAAGTTATATTACATGTGGTGGCACGGTGATGTGGTGGTTAGCACTGTCATCTCCACCTCCAGGGTCCGGGTTCAATTCCCGGCCAGGTTCGATTTCCATCTCCTGTGTGCATGGAGTTTGCATGTTCTCCCTGTGCTTGGTGGGTTTCCTCCAGGTACTCTGGTTTCCTCCCACAGTCCAAAGACCTGCTGACTGGCGTTCCCAAATTGCCTGTAGTGTGTGAATGAGTGTGTGTGTGTGTGTGTGTGTGTGTGTGAGATTAAATATAATAGTGACCCCTAAAATGCTATGCAAATAAAAAGCTTTCAAATAAGAAAAAAAACGAAATTGATGTACAACTACAGTGTATATATATATATATATATGTAAACGAAATTGATGTACAACACACTATATATACACGCTGTAGTTGTACATCAATTTCGTTTTTTTCTTATTTGAAAGCTCTTATATTATATTTAATCCCTATTTAACGGTCAATGTGAGTGCGCGCGTGCGTGGGAGCGCGTGCGTGCGTGCGTGCGTGGGCGCGCGTGTGTGCGTGCGTGCTTGTGTACGTGTAGCTTTTCCCTGCCTCTTTAACAATAACGGACCACCGCTCTAACAATAAATTAATTAGGGATTAAATATATTTGATTAAATAAATCCAGAAACCTAGGCGGACTAATGTTCTGGAAATAAAACGTTCACCTCTGTATACTTCTGAAAATAGTTCTGAATGTACTAAAAAAGAAAAGCAGAAGAAGAAAAGGCATATAAATAGGTGATTTCCTGTGCCAGTCGTTCACTCTCCCTCACTGACGTGACGCACCTTTGGAATTGGCACGCGCGCCAGGGCTAAGCCACGCCCAAACCGTATTTAAGCGCAATGTCAGCCCCAGTGCAGAAGACTTCAGGACTCAGTCACAGCGTGGGAAAGAAAAGGAAATCACACAGAAGACATAATTTATTTCAAGTGGAGCATTCAAACAAGCTGATATAACATCAAGGTAAGTCATAAAATACATTCAAACTTTATACATTGCATTTATTATAATGTTGATTTATGGTCATTATGTATAATGCATAATATATATAAACCTATATAATATATATGTTTTATGGCCTGTTTTTTTATTGCAAGTGTGAAACATTTAGTGTGGTTGTAGGTTAGGTCTAGGTGAGCATAACAAAAAATAATTACGATAAAGCACTTGCAAAAGTTCATTCATGTATGTGTGAGTGTGTGATAGAGAGAAAGTGTGAGAGAGACTTTTTTAAAGCAATAAAAATGCCCTCCCTACAGACAAGTGTGCTGCATACTTCAAATTATAATTATAATACGATTTAAAGTTGAATAAAGATTGCCCAAAAAACTTTTGGATGGAACAGCTTAGTCATTCTTTCCCTCCTCCTCCTTCTCTCTCTCTCTCTCTCTCTCTTTCTCTCTCCAGCACTCCTAAAAGCCAAGCCATTTCAGGCCGGATCTTTATTTTGGGAACATCCCGGGAGTCCCTACCAATTTTGTCCAGGTGGTGTGTCCTGTCCTACCCCAGGGGTGTGTTTAAAGGAGCTTCGTCCACGATGCGCTCACTTTCTCTCCCTCTCACCCTGTATTGCATCAGCCTCCTGTGCCTCCAAATTTACGCCCTCCCGGTGGCCAACAGGTAGGAACAGTCATTTTCTTAAAAATAAAAATCTTTTTTTTTTTTTTTTTTTACATGCAGCTCCTGTGCATTAATAAAGATGCGCCCAATGCAACATCATGCATAAAAAAATAACAGTTCAGTATCCATGGAGACTTATTATAATATGTGCACTATATTTTGCGCAACTTTTTTTTATTACAGTCTGAGCGCGCGCAGCTGACTAGTCATATATTTTTTTCATTAAGCAAAATATATTAAATCTGCTATAGTTCACTCGTTATAATCTGGAAAGTGTGATAAGCCGCTATCTGTTTCTGATTATACAAATTTCGAGCCTTTTTCTCTCTCTCTTTCTTTCGCGCGCGCGCAACGTGTCCAAACTTGTATCCAAGTAAAGAAGAGCGTTTCATTACTAGTGTGTGTGTGCGCGCGCGTGTGTGTGTGTGAGAGCGCGCAGATAGCGGCTGAATGAACAAGGTCACCGGGAGAGGCAGACGTGCCGGTGGAAACGCGCGCGCTCCTCGCGCCAAGAGCCTGTAACTGACTTGTGCCTTCATGGAAAGGCTTTTATAAATTATGACATCATAGAACTAATTAATCACACAGGTCCAGGATCGACATTCAACTGGACATAATATACTATTGTATAAAGAGTACTTTATTACTTAGAGTAATATTTAGACAAAGTCTTTAAAGATATGCAAGCACCTTTTTAGATAAAAGATGTGTACTAAAAGTATAAAAGGTGTACACTTGAGATAACCGCACCACTGATAAGGGAATGTTACAGTTTAATACCCTCTCAAAAAGTGTAACATTGTTTCTATTTTTTATTTAATTGTTTGCATTATTATACATAATTAGGCAGTTCCTCTTATCTCTTGTTCTGCATATTAAAATACAGTAATACATATGCTTCATCGATTTTGTGAAAGAGGTGCATATCACTTAGAGCAATATGAGCCAGACAAAGAGTCTAACACACGCCGTATGGTGATAATCACTTGCGTCAGCTCGAAAAAAAAGTTGTTCAAGGTCAAACGATGGCTTTGAGAAAATGCTCAAATATCTCTGGGCCGTTAATCTTATCATCTAAGTGTTTTTTTTTTCTTTTCTTCACTCCTCATCTACTCTGATGCACAGACTGGTTTTGTCAAGCCTTGCCAAGTCTGCTACTGTATGTCCACGCATACCCCATTTTTACACGCAAGAGCATGCATCAGACTAAACCAACAAAGACGTCAAGGAAATCCTCGAGTTCTGTTTTAAGATGATTTTTCAGTAATGCGCAGAATTATATCAATTACCTTATGCATCTTAATTTTATCTCAAACCTATTTTGTATCATATGCATTATTTATAACCCCATTTAAGGATTCTTTCTTATCAAAAGTACCTGCCCTTGTTGCCCTCAGGGCTGCCACTTTGTATGTTTATCATGTCCCGTTAACCTACAACGTCTAAAAACAAACCACAGCCCATTTATATGCCTTGAAATCATATTAAAGTTAATTTAAATCAAATAGAGATCCACATTGAAGTTACATAAGATTGAGGGTGCAGCTGCAGTGACAAGAAACAGCCCTGTTTAGTACCATTTTTTTTTTGAAAGAGTATCTGTTATATCTCCCCCCAACTGTTTGGCAGTTATTTACCCATTCTCCATGACATATCTGGTTTAACTCTAACAGATAGGTCATGTGATTCCTTCTTCAGATCCATTTTTTTGCCTCCTTTCCCTTTTGAACTATTGCTCCATTGCAGAAATTTCCACATTTCATTCAAAAATTGTGAAATATCAGAACAGGTTTGTTTCCCCAACCAGAAATAACCATGGATGCAAACTTTTACACAGAATTGAGTTTAATGTGAAAAGTTGAAGTTCCTGACAAAGCTCCCTTTTCAATACAGTTTATGTTTCCAACTTGGAGGTCAATCAAAAGTAAAATAGGGTTTGTTTTTACGGATGTGACTTATGACCGAATATGGGTATTGGCGTTTTGTCCGCACGGTTTTGAGCGTCTTTCAAATATGTTGTCCAGGATTGTGCAGTGTCAGTGTGCCCTCTCCTGGTTGAGTGGGATGTTGGACATGTGCCTCGATCCACTTGTTGCTGTTTTAAGGGCAATTTTAAGCCATCCTGAGCAAATTACAAGCTTCTTCAATGTTTGTGGGTTGGCGTGGAAGGTGACTGAGTCAGCACAGTTATCCTTTCGTTGTGAGAGGGCATAAATAGTGCATGTACTAAGAAGCACTTTACCCCAGTGACTTTTGGTCCTTGTACCGGAAACACCATACTGTACATTGCAGACATTAGAGACAACCTGTCTGATCTAAAAGCTCTACAACTGACTCGAAATGTATTTTTATTACAGTGCAGTTGATCAAAATTCAGTACACTCATAAAGCAGACAAAAAATGTAATCTCACAGTTTGGTTGGTGGCTCGGTGGCGTAGCGGTAAGCGCTGTGGTCTAGCACCTGCAGGGTTGAGGGTTCAATATCTGCCTTGGGTCTTTGTTCTCAACAGTGTGTGTGTGTGTGATGAATTGGCACCCCATTTTAGGGTGTACCCTGACTTGTGCCCCAAGAATAAGCTTCAGACCTCCCGTGCCCTTACACAGGATAAGCAGTATAGAGTGTGTGTGTGTGTGTGTGTGTGTGTGAGGGAGAGAAAGCTTTAATCGGTCACGAAGAAATGGAGTGTTTACTTAGAACAGGTGCACAGTGAAGAGCAACTACTTGCTGATCAGTGTGTTCCCATGATGCACTGGAGGAAGAAAGCTCATGTTTAAAACTATGCGCTTCACTGACTTAATTGTTAGCAAACAACATGTACTGGTAAGGAGAGACTGAATGTTCCGCTCATGTGCTGAACGCAAGGTGGGAAAAGACATTTCCCAGAACGTTGCTGAAAGATGTTTTTCCAGGGCCAGCTGTTTCTGTTTTTCATGTTGTTTTTACACTTAAAATTATTGGCAGTTGTAGCATTGTTTCATAATTTTATCCCTTCTTCAGTCATAAAAAGTTACAAAACAGAACGGAAACATGGTCTTTTGACGTCAAACTCCTGCACGATTTGATAAAAGAAAAATAACATTTTGATTAAGTAATTGTTTGGATCCATACCGTAATTTGATTTTTATTCAGTGGTGCTTGTCATAAAGCCACCAGTAGGTGGACACCATAGGAGGGCTGGATAGCTACAAATATGGTAGCTACACTCACAGTATAGTCATCCACATCGTATTACGATAACCAAACATAAACACTCTTATAAATTATTTATTATCACAAGAATGTTTAGAAATATGCGACACAGTTTTCTTCACACGCCCAAATCATGATGATCAGTATTTAAACTAAATATCATTACTTTCATTTTCTTTAGTCCCAAGTCAGTCAGGTCACTCAGTTTAGTCCTCATACAATCTGACATGAAGAACATGTTATCCAACAGTCATAATTAAGCCATGATTTGATTAGGATAATCAAGTAATACTGTTTTATACACTATTAAATAATGTACATTATTGTACATTATTCTGCCTTGCATCATGTCTACATGTTTTCGAAAACCACCCAGAATGTTTTCCCTGACTCGACATCTTGAGGTTTTGTTGGCAATGGAATATTTGGAAGCTGGAAGCAAGCAGTAAGTTGAAAGTGAATTTTAGAAGCGTAGCAGGGAAGCGTCTTGTTTTAGAGAATCGTGCATAGCTCTTTTTGCGGTAAAAGTCAGCCCGTCTGTCATGCCTGAAGCGCATCCGATGTGGTCCGAGATTCAGGCCGCTGACCTCGGCGCTGGCTGTGATTGACACAGGACTGTCTGCGGTTGGATACACCACATTTTCATGTGTGCTACGTGTGGAGAAAAGAGTAAATTCATTTAGTATTTGAACAAATATCAAAAGATTTCCAAAATCAATATTTATTTATGTATTTTAACAAGAGATCAAAGGTATTGTTTATCTTGTGGCGAAACATCTTACAGTGCCGCAGTACAGTTGTCCAAGTATTTGTTCAGTAGCATTACATACTGTAGCATGAACGCACTGCTAATCTGCGCACTCAGTTCATTGATAGCTCATGAAAAACAGGCCATTGATCCGCTTCTACAGTCTAAATCTGGTTTTAAACTGATTACTCCAGCGTCTGAACATTTTTCCAATAGCTAGAATCAGGTCCAGACGAGCACGCAGACTAAATATTCTGCAGTCAGGGAGAATTCCAGTGTGGATTAGCGGCTAAGATTTACATTCCACCTTCTCCGCTCTCACCCGGAGGACGGGTTTCCAATTAGCACAGAAACTCGCTGATAGCAATATGGTCTCGATTCTTAATGTGTATAGTTTATAAATCCCTCAATCCTGTGCCTCAGTTCGTCTCAGTTCACCTTTCACCGGTTTATTTCTGTCTCCTTCCTAACAATAAGCATACTGTACTGGGGGGAAGCGAGTGGCTCGCTATATTTAGACGGATTAACCTGGCTCTCCGAAGTCTTGGTTTGCCTTGGGGAACCAGGTAACACGTGTGGGCCTCTCGATTATAAATCTTAAACTCATGAAAGTGGCGAAGTTTCATGTTTTCGTTGCTTTTTTCAGCTCCTCTGGTGGGTGTCTAGGTTTAAAATATAGTCTAGGTTATTGTATGTCTCCAGTGAAGTGGACAAGCTGAAATCCAAAAATGAATCATGCTCCAAGACTTGGCAGGAAATGAGATTTTCACCAAGCAGTGTAGAAAAACCCTTCTCTGTCAGGAGACACCTCATTTAAACAAATCCAGCGCTAAACTGTACTTTCCCTGAAACTGTGATGGTACCTTCATGCCTCATTATACCTACTGTACCTTATATTATACCTTATTATACCTTTCCTGGACAGGAAACTTTCTTTTCAGGAACTTATCAAGATTTTTTTTTTTTTTAATGTAGGAACTAGAGAAACATTTCTGCACAGAAGGAACTAATCCAAATCTTAGTTCCTTAACCATAGTTTAAGGTCTTGTTTTTATTTTGCACCGTAGGTTTCTATGGTCCCATGGAAACCATTTGGGGTCAAGTTAGGTGTAGTACAGTAAATGCCTACAATATCTCAAGAAGCTTCATTTATAGCCTCAATATGAACAATAAATCTACCTGCTATACCTTGTTAAAAATAACTACAAGAACGTCCCGCCATAGTTTATAGATCATTGCTTGGTGGACGGGATTTTCCTTCTTTTAAAGAAACATCTCAAAGACGGAGGGGGTTTATTACTAGCTACTTATTCTCACTTGGGTTAGTCATTGTGCATGCCAGACAGTAGATTCCCTGAGCGGATTTCCAACACCAAGCTGGTTGTAAATTGAGTAGTTATTGGCAACAATGAAAAGCGGGCGTCATCCGTGTCCTTGCATGTGCCTAACAACTAACGAACAGAAATAGGACGTGAGGGAAGTGAAGTATGTTACCCAATTCTGCACATAAAAGGCATCATCTACTGTTTCTCTCTTGTGGCAAATGTTCTAGCTGGATAGGGTTTCTGGGTGTAGGTGGTTATTTCCTTCACTGAACGCATGCACAAAGCAGAAATGTACCAGAACGTTTGATCACGCCTACTGGTAATTAAGAATATTTTATGTAGCAGAAAAAAATGCTACTTAGAGGCCAGAAGCTGTGTTGCATTTGAAGTTATTCCAAAAAACGTAAGAGGTCGAATTCCATGACAAAGCAGTTCTGAATATAGTTTTCTCGTTAAAGTAAAATTATGGGTTTAAGTACCGTATATACCATACGCTTCTTGAGGGCCAGCAAACTTCTGGATGCCAACTAGAAATGGCTAGCAAGTTCTAGTCTTCGATCAGCCAAGCTTATTAGCACTTTGGAGATGTTTTCTGTCCAGAAAGCTTATCTTCATCAGTTATCATAATTGGATGAAGAATCTTCTAGTGTTCTGAAGCCCTTTCTGGTCTAAACCAAGACTTTTAGGGATTTAGCAAACATTGATGAGTGTTAATGGTGTGTCTGGTGAAGGCGCACAAAGAAGAACAAAGTTGATGAGAGGATTAGATGTTAAGCTTCTCGATTGAAGTCCACATACTCTTTGAATCAAGCTCAAAAAGGAAATCAAGCTCTAAGCACAGCCACATGAGCTTTAATCGTATAAAACCTGCTGCTGAGGAACGTTCCAGGAAACTGGTCATTTTTTGCTTTACGCGTAATGTTGGACGAAGAGGTTTAAATGGTCAGCGTCAGGTGGCAGAGATTAAAGCTGTTTGTTTTTCTGATCTCTAAGAGTAAGATTTAATGTAGAAAGAAACCTGTGCAAACATTCTGTAATGGATGTGCGCAGATGGCGCTATAAATGTATGTGTTTACTGTACAATCTATCAGGGAGAGCCAAAACACTCCTAAGAACATGAGCTATTTTTAGAGTTTTTTCTCCACAGCGTCCACTTGGTAGCTGTTATAATGTGTATAATGATGGACGTTATCAAGTGATCAATATTTACAGACACTATCTAACTTTACATAGTGCAGTAAACCAGGAAGTCACATGTTATTATTACTACAATATTACTTTTATGCCCAGGTTGCTTCTTGGAAAAACCAGTAATAACTATATTTCCTTAAACAATACACGTTGTGTTTATCATGTCTAGAAGGAAGCTCAACACTTTCCTGTTTCTCTGCTTTGCAGGCTGGACTTCAAGACAATCTTGCATCAGCTGGAAGAAGGAAGTGCTGCCTTCCCAGACTCTGATCCATCCCCTGATGATGTCACTAATGCTCCAGCTGAACGTTTGGACAGAACGGCGTTATGGAGAGCCTTACTCTTTAAAAACCCACCTTCATCGTCCCAAAAGCCGGCAAGCGTCATTGACCCAACTGTCGATTCTGTCGTGCAAGAAGCGGAGCAGAACCTAAGAAGCATCAGAGTTCGCCGCAACATCCGTAGTCGTCACCACCCACGTGGCCAGCTGATGCGTGTGGAGTGTGTCTTGGGCACATGCCAGGTACAGAAGCTCAGTCAGCGCCTCTACCAGCTGGTCGGGCAGAATGGTCGTGAAGAGTCGGCTCCTATAAGCCCACATAGCCCACATAGCTATGGATGATCACGAGAGCGTCTACGGCCTAAATGGAAACCACGGCAAAACTGCTCAACTTACTCTGATCTCTATTTTTGCTAATAGTCTTAGATTCTTGTCAAAATGTCCCCTTTTTCTCTCTTTGTGCTTTGTGCTTTAATGATGCGAAACGAAAGTGCCTTTTTTTTCTTTCTTTTTTTTTTTTTTTTAGAAGAAAGGATCTGATGTTACTGACATACACGGCAATAATTCCCCCCCCCCCCCTCTTTTCACAAAAAAAAACAAACAAAAAAACGAGGACTTCCCATGACTTTGGCTTCAAATTATTGAATTGACTTTTTGATATCGTAATCCATTTCATCCCTCCTATATGGATTTTTGCATCTTGTCTAGGACGCAAAGTGAACATCGAGGAACACGAAGACCATATGTAAAGTTCTTAACTGGACATGTACCTGATTCAGGAGCGTGATGGGATTTCTGACAGATTAGAGGACTTATGATGGACTTTGATCTCTTCTCTCAAATCTCCAAATCCTAAAAGCAACAAGTGCAGCTTTTTTCATAGTAGTGGAGTAGAAGAGATCTTGTCCTTTTGAGTGGAAGACCTTCAACCCACCTCATCAAGAACCTCACATGTCTCCTTGCTCTCGTTACATCCTCAGAAAAGAAATTTGATTTAGAAAAAAAAAAAAAAGAAGATTTCACCTTATCCAGATTCCATTGTCCTGCATAAATCATGGGCAATCGGTTGTTCCCACTAAGGTATTGTTTATGAAACACAGAGTATTATCCCTGCTGTGGCACAAAGTTTTATTCTACTTGGATTGAAATAAGTTAAAACGTCATGAATTCTATAATGACGATAAAACCTCGAGCACTGTTTAATGTTATGTAATAATCCCTCAGTTTCTTTCGTACTAGAGCCCTGCTTAGCTCGCCGCCGTAAACAAGCACTGGCTTTATCCCAAGCGTTTCCTAACAGCTAATTGAAATATGCACGTTTGGACAGACACCAATCAAACTCGCCCCGATGATGTCATCAGTAATGCACAATTGGAATTAATTGTTCCTTAACAAAAAACAGTGTAATGACGGGAAAAAGTCTTTTTAAAAAGGCAGCGTTTCGTGCATCGTCAGGTACAGAAAACACAAGTAGATCTATTTTAGCCCTAATTATAAGACTACTGTTTTACCGGCAGATCTGCGCTGGAAGGAAATGCCCTAGAAATGCTCTAAACGCTCGTTATGTATATTTTAAATCTTTTAAACCTCTTTTTTTCCGCATAATGATTGTGTCTCAACCCGTGGCCTTTGTGTTCACCCCAGAATTACCCTGTCTGTGCCTTTCAGGAATAAATAGACCAGACTTGAAAATGGTCTGTTGTTTAAAGCCACGTGTTTATATCCGTGTTAAAATAACCAAAGCGATCTCAAAAGCCCAAAAAACGGCGTGACGTGAAGTATCCTGCTGACGAATTCAACCCGACCAGACCACGTTTGTGCGCTGTCGAAAAACTTATTTAACTATTCTACCATTCAGATAAAGTAATTTGTTTACATTGTGTTCATTTACTGTTTTTTTTGTTTGTTTTTAAAAAAATCCATTATCTGTAATCATTCCTAAAAGCCGACAATCTACTTAAAACCTGACAATACTTGACATTTATTTAAATTTCTTGATTTGCATCACACTGTAATTTACTGTTTTTTGTTTTTTTTTTCTTATCACCAATCAACCTGTAATATTTAAGTGTATATTTAAAAGGAAGGGCTACATGATCATTCTAGCAGCCTTGTGTAATCCTGAATGTGTGTTTTAAGGCTCTTTGAACACAAACACTGCTCACTCTGCTGTAATCGATCTTACTCTTGATCATTAAAATGCTTTTAAAAACGCAGAAAAACTGGTCAATCTGTAGATTTTTTAAAAAAGACGAACCAATCCGTGTTCTTTAATCCGCCCCAGCCTGATTTTACGTTGTTTTGCTCTTTGGGTTTTGTTTTGTTAAGTTGTGTGTTTATTTATCGTAGACATCTAGCTGTGAGAATAGTCGTGACGTGGAGGTTCGGCGTAACCGCCGGGGTCACTGCCTGACGTCGATCATTCCTAACGCGCGTCTTCTGAGTTTGTGCGAAAACAGCGCGCCTGTCATAGCTGCGTATTTTGAGGACCTTTGCCCAGAAAATGCAGGACTTTAAGCGAGGTTGTCAATGATGTCTGTTAGGTTCAGTCACACTCGAGCTTGTATGTTTCACTGTATTATGTTAAGGTCAGTTGGTATTTGAACCAAAAACACGAAGCACTTTATCGCAGGAATGTCTGAACTTGAACTTTAAAATGATGTAACTAATTTATGAACCTTGATATGTGTTAAGTACATTATGTGTTAAATATGTGAAACGTAACTCTTATGTACATGTACACTTTGTAAATATTATTATTATTATTATTATTAGTTACAACTATTTAAGTCATGTATTTATGCATTTGTATGTGAAAAGAAGTTATTTATCTTCACACGTGAAAATGAGAGCATTCATGAAGAAAATGCCTTCGTTTAGTTACAGTGTTTTCTACTTTACAATGTTCTACATTTTGTGTGAAATAAAGCATATTGCTGTAGTAAGATAACGTCTTAATGTCTCATTTAGTGTCATTGTCAGCAGATCTGTACAATAAACTGTGTTACAATACATAAACATGTGCTGAAATATGTTAAGAAGGGTGATGATACTTCCAGAAAAAAAAATCATTTGTATTCTGTATTATAATAACAATTACAGTATTATAAAAAAGAAATCACATGAATGGAAGTAATTCAATATTTCTATATATTCCAACATTTTCCCCAATAGAAACAAAGTACGTAATTAAAACAGTTTATCTTTTAAATAATACATGCCGAATAAATTTGTAAAAAAAATATTGAATGTATGTGCAAACAAGTGACATCTTTAAAAAAAAAGTTATTAAAACTTCCCCTCTATTAACTTATTTCCTGTTTCCTCAAGGTTTAAGCCACATAAAAATACACAAAAAAACCCTTAGGGCCGTAATAAAAGTTTAAAAGGCTGAAACGATGTGTATGTTTTCAAGTCATCTAGTAACAAATACATTTTCACAAATTCATCTAGTAACAAAAACATGATTTGGAGCTTTTTTAAATAAATAAATAAATAAATAAATAATATGGCATGAGGAATTCTATACTAACAAAAGAGGTCTGATTAGTAAAGCACAAAAACAGCAGAGCAAAGTAAATTCATAAATCCCAATGCAAAATTATTACAAAAGATAATATGGTGTAACAACTTTAATGTTCTTATTATTATTATTATTATTATTATTATTATTATCAATAGTAGTAGAAGTCTGGAAGAAGCACTGATGTACAAACATGCAGTAGGTTTGAAAAGTAGTTAGGCGTGCTCCCACCACCATGCTTCGCTCCCACCACCATGCTTCGCTGTACAGTAGGAATGATAGCATGTCAACGCTTTTGACGAAGTTGTGTTTTTCCTTCTATTAACTTTTCATAAAAGGTCTTATCTATGGAGTATTTCTGAAATAAAATATACAGTATAAATAATCAACAAAACAACCAAAATATTAAGAATAATTCATTACTTTATGCAATGAAATTGCTATACAACAATCAATATTTAGTATAATGTCCTTTATTATTCAAAACCTGCTGGATCCAGCTAGGCATAGAGTCGAAAAGACATCTTCAATACTCTGGTGTCACTTGTTCAATCCATGCCTGCTTTATTGCTTCCTGAAGATCATGTCCAGAAGACAGTTACTTTATTGCCACTGCCTTTTCACCATTGCTAAGCAGTTTTCTATTAGGTTTAGGTCTGGAGATGATCCAGGCCATGGCTCCAGGCGCTGAAGACTATTGTCACATAGCCAGATTTCACAAGCTTTTCAGTTAATTTGCAAACCAGCTGTTTTGTGCACAGGGAGAACTATAATACGTGGCAAAGTATGCTGTCTTGGGACCTTTGCTGTAGTTGTCCTTCTCACGGGTTCACTGATGGACAATAAAATGTGCAAAAACTAAAGGAACCCGTAGAAATTCTGAACCCAACATAAAAAACATTTAGTCCACAACAGTCCACCACCAAACTAAGAGTATAAAGAAGCTCAAAATGTTTTTTTATGTATACACGATACACTCGAACCTGTCTCCAACCTTGACATTACAGGAAGTGACTCATTTGCTGTTATGCTCTTTAGAAGGTATTTGAAGGCACATCTATTAGAAACGCAGCTGAGACAACACTCACATACTGCAAACTAAACTAAAACTCATCATAAAATCATACTGGAGACAAATGGAGAAAGCAGATCTACAGAGCTCTGGTTGAAGGTCTCCATTAAACCCTGGAAAACGTTACTAATGCAAGTGTTAGTGTTAAAAAGCAAACCATCTAAATCCATGTGTGTGTACGGCAGGAGGGAGATGACGTCTCGACTGGTTGTCAGTCAGGATTAATAAGTGACTAGCAGCAGAGTCACATGGTCACGCGACTTTCCACTGCCACCATGGAAAAAATATGCATGAGAGGGAGGAGGAATGGGGGACTGCCTGACTAAAGAACTTGCAGAATTACATTTGACTCTGTGGTTTCAAGGATCATGTGGAGGAAAGGCCATTAAAGGGTATTCCCATGTAGTAAAATCTCCAGAGGTCAAATAAATTGTTTATGTCTTAGGAAGTTTAGTGATGACAGTTATGCTGTAAAGTTCATCCACAGTTCTGTTCAATGTTCTAGTTTCTATTGAAGGAATAGATAAGATAAAAAAATAATCCTCACAGTCCTATTATATCATGGATTCATAAAATAATCCGTCAGTCTGAATCAGCCACTAAGACCAGAATGAAGTTTTTATAGAGTGTCAAGGTCACCACATTCAACTTCAAATAATGGAAATTTTTTAAATATATTGCTATACGTAAGTACTCATTTTTGCTGGCTAAAGAGTTTGTAGAAATAGTTAAAAGGTTAAAGCTAAAAATAATCTGAGTTGTACTTTATTCGTCGTCAGCCAAAGACTATTACTGATCGGTAATCGGAGACTGAATCAAAGATGAGAAATCGATAAAGATGAAGTTTTATTTTAAAACGACTCCAGCGCATTAAGATTCACTTATACCACTTCAGCGCTGTTATTTCAGCTGTGAAAATATGAACTAATCCAAGTAAAAATATTCAGTTTAGCTTTTCTAATCAATATCTATCGATGCAGGTGTTTGTTTACATTGAACAAATAGCTTATTAGTTCAAGTTCAAGTTCAAGTAGGCTTTATTGTCATTTCAACCATATACAGTTAGTACACAGTGAAACGAAACAACGTTCCTCC
>JAQMYG010000004.1:6777726-6789346 GCA_030014215.1 Clariallabes teugelsi
GAGACGCTGTTGGGCTTTCTTGTGCAGGGAGCTGGTGTTGAGGGACCAGCTGAGGTCCTTCTCCAGGTGGACGCCCAAGAATTTGGTGCTTTCGACGATTCCCACAGAGGAGCCGTCGATGCTCAGCGGAGAGTGGTCGCCTCGTGTCCTCCTAAAGTCAACAACAATCTCCTTTGTAGTTAGTAGCTTATTTAAAAGTTTTTATTATTATTATTATTATTAAGTTTGGAACATAACTGTGCATAACATTGCTTTTACTCCACAATTTGATTTCACTTATGGTACAGGTTAAACTCCTGGGAGATACTATATCTAAGTTCTGCGAGAAGTTTCATTAAATTCTGTCCAGTGGTCGATTTTAAGACGCGCCGGACAGAATTTGACGCATGCACAGTACGCGGTCAAAATCTGGCACATAAATGCTCATACCTTCCCTTATACTCAAGATTTAGATTTTATTTATGGCACAGGTTTAACTTATAAACCACCACAGCCCATGGTGCATGGGTTCAGCAGGCAAGGAGCCCAAGGCAGCTGACCCAGCTGATCCCAATCCGATCGAGCACTCCTGGGATATGCTGGACAAAGAATTCTGGTCTACAGAGGCCTCACCCAGCGGCCCGCAGCAGCCAAAAGGCCCACTGCCAACATTCTGATGCCAGACACCACAGCACACCCCCAGACGTCTTTTGGAGTCATGCACTGAGGGGCCAGAGCTGCCCCAGTGGCGTGGCACAAGGGGAACCTACACTATATTGGGCTTTATGTTATGAGTTGTCATGTGCGCTGATATGTCTTTACAAGTTTTTGTTCACATGTATTGCTACAGTATTTTGATCTTGGACTTTGATCTCTTTTTGAACCACAGCCCGAGAACAGTGTTTTGGATTTGCTTACCTGCTCTTTCAGCAGGATATTTGCTTTTGTTTTGGATATTCTGGTATTAATTTTTCTATCTGTGCCCAATGCCGGTGTTAAGAATGGTCTTTTTATTAACGAAGTCCCTAAGCTGGTGGCACAGCAGGTACAGTACTGTAGTATTTCTGCTCTAAAGCTCCAGGGTTTCCAATTCAATCCTGAGCTCCGGTTACCGCCTGTGTAGAGTTTCTCTACGTGTTTCACTTCTGCTTGCCTGGGTTGCCTGCCATTCCCAAATACACCACGGTATACCAACTGGTTAGAGTAAATTGCTCAAATCTGCTGCGTGGTTATTAAATATAATAGGGTTCTGTCCCCTATGGATAAGCTGCCAGTGTCACTGTGACCCAAATTATACTGATTTATAGGGTGTTTCAGCTCAAAACTCAGTTATGTCTGCCAGAAGGGTTAAGACTTGAGAATATGGTTTTCCAGGGTCCGTCTGGGATTACTTTGGGTTTCCAGGTTTTTTCCAAAGCCCTGCTTGTTGGCGAATTGGTAACTCTAAATTGCCTCTACATGTTAATGTTTGTGCACACGTTGACCTTTGATGAAGTGACGTTGCATCCAGGATGTTCCTAGGATAAGCTTTAGATCCAGCCGAACCCTGCCCTGGATAAACTGAACGTGAGTGAGCGTGAGTCATTAAGCTGCAAATATCTAAAGGAATGTCGTTCATGTTAGGTAACTGTTTAAAAGCCGCGATGTCAGACGTATTTAAAAATATATATAAAGTATATATATACAGTATAATATTCCAGAAAAATGTATACTTTATACGAATATGGATAAAAAAGCTGAGACAATGGTTTTCAATGTATAGTTTATATTTTATTATACACAAAGCAATATATTAATTAAAGCCTGCTTTCCTAAGTCAGTCAGTTTTCTGTTCTAAAAAGCAATTTATGCAGTGCGATGTGAAACATTGTGAAAGCCCTTCAAATAAAGTGTTACGTCCAGCGTCCTTCAAATGTAATGTGTACAGTATTGCTGTTCAAACACAACGTAAGCAACAGCGTGCCTGTCAGTGTAGCATTTGTAAACTGATCCGGCCAAGTTCCTGAGTCATCTGACACTGTCTCTCTCTGATCAGCTGATGAGTAGTAATGTCAAGCCACAATTGCATCATTCAGGAATGTCTGATCTTTTCATGCTTTTATGTACATGAAAAAAAAAATAGTAATCCATGTAACAAAATGCCTGGTTATCTTCACAAGCAAGATTCACATGTTTATACACTACACTTCCAGGATCTGTCTCATTACTGAAGTGGATCATCCTATTCAGTGTCCGGGTGCCTCATGCATTTAGTCATGACCTCAGTGAGTGAGTGGGTGAGTGAACATGATGGCTGTAGCAGATGGGTAATGTTCCATGACTATCTGTTTTTTTTGTTTTTTTTTAGGGCACCTTGCAAAAATAGCACAGCGAACAGGTAAGAGCAAGAACCAGCAGAATCCTGCTTTTGTTTGCGTGCCATGAGGCAGATATGACTTTGGGTGTTTGGTTGTTATAAACACAATCGGGAAGATGAAGTAGGGTTTTCCAACACACCCATCCAACAAACAATCAGGTTGAGACTTGTGATTAAGTGAGAAGGATGTTTTTTTTTTATTATTATTATTTAAGCGAATTAAAAACAATAATGAGGAAGTAACCGACCGTAAAGGGGGGGTACTCCTTTATAAAATTTCATTACAAAATGTACTTTGTGGACCTTTCAATAAGAGATAGAGTAGATAGAGGAGAGAACTGTTTATAGCTGCTATAAAGTAAGTGATAACAGGAACTTGTCTTGCAGATATTCTACATGAATAAATTTAACCATAAAGGAATTCAGTCAATTTAAACCAAATAAACAATTGGCAAATTGGTGTTATACAAGACGATGGCAAGCTGGTTAGCACTGTGGCCTCGCACTTCCAGGGTCGGGATCACCTTTGGGTTTGTGATTGTGTGGTTCGCAGGGTCAGCTAATTGGTGTTTCAAAATTGCCTGTAGTATGTGAGTGTGTTTGTGTTGGATTGGCACCCTGTCCAGAGTGTACCCCACCTTGTGCCCCAAGTCCCCGGGGATGGGCTGGAGGCCCCCTGTGACCCTGTACAGGATAAGCGGTGTAGAGAGTGGGTGAATGTTATACAAGAGGCATTAAAGACTCGAGGATGTGCTGCTAATGAAACATATTCATCTTTCATTACAAGAAGCTATTTATAAAAACTAAAGAATTTTTTTTAAAAACATGAAAGTCATCCATTATTACATCATTCAGAATTGTTTAATATGTTACTTCGAGAAAGTTATAAAGGATCAATATTAACCATGAAGATACACATTTGGAGGCCAAACTAAGTCAGATAGTCCAGATTCCTGTTTCTAATCACTCTCAGAAAAGAAAGTGGGTTTACACACACAGTGTAATCAGAGGGGAAAAAACAGAAATGGTTACATAATCAGTAAACAAACCCTTATCCATTTGTAAAACACTAGATAAATTAAAATAGTCCTGCACAGAAAGCATCTGCTTTCCATCCAGCCAAGGCTGAATTTTAAATAGTACCCCAACACTTAAGGTTCACACAGGTTCCTTTAAACAGATGAACTTTTCATGCACATTATTTGTACAGAATGCTTTCACTTCGTATGAGACCGTGTTGGAATGACATTCATGTGGGAAACAGCATCAGCCTCTAGGCAGGGATCTTTCTGGCATTTTGGTCAGCTGTTGGATACAAAAAGCCAATCATAAAACCTAACACCAAAATCCCTCATAGTTCCATTGTCTTTATCCAGTATACAGGGTCGCAGGGGGCCTGGAGCCGATCCCAGGAGTACTCTGGTTTTCTCCCACAGTCCAAAAAGCATGCAGATTAGTCTAACTGGCGATCCCAAATTGCCCATAGTGTACAGTATGAATGAGCGTGTGAATGTTGACCAGAGGTCCTACCACAGTCGTAAAAAATTGGAATAAATACAATGGTCACCATTGGTCTCCAATGGTCATAATAGCCATAATAGTTACTACTTAATGAACACTAAAACCCATGGTGAAGGTAGTTTAGGTAAGAGTATTAAAATTAGTTCTGTAAATTTAGTTTCTCTTTGTCCCAACTTACAGTATTTCTCTTTAGAATAGGATTAGGTAACCCAATGTCCCCAAGAAAAAACTATCTAACTGTTCTGGGGCTGAATCCCAAATAGCATAAAATGAAAATAAATAAATAAATAGTGTGTTATGTAGAGTGTAGAATGACTTGGTCCACAGACTGTGTGGTGCACTTGTTCAGGGGTTAAAGGAGGATTTGTGTAAGAAGCTGTGTATCTTGCATTAGATGTGATCAAAGCGGTGAGCTGAGTCATGAAGCTGTCAGTGCTTGGTGGAAGTTCACGCTCAAATTAACTAACAGGGATGAAAGATCAAAACACAACATGGACGGATCAGAGATTTAAAAGCAATTACTAAGAAGTTTTGTTTAAGATGACATACTGCTATTGCATTTGTTTTCTTTCTGAAAGTGATACAATGACTGGTTTTGAATTTGAGTTTTGGCAAGCAGCTGCCCTCCGCTCTGTACAGTACCATGTACCTCCACTGAATCTTTAGTGGTACTGTATGCAGTATTGCACCATACTGGCCTACTTTTACCCCTGCTAACACCTTTACATTTAAAATATAAATGTATTTTCATCAGATGATTATGTAGGATTACAAAGTGAACAGAAAAACTGGAAAATCTTTGAAAAAATATTTTATAATAAACTAACTGATTCCTTTTTTTTCTCCCAGTACCCATTACAGAAAAATGTATGTATAAAATAGTTTGTGATTTTGAATACAAAAGGAAATTACTTTAATTGGTTCAACCTGTTGGACGTTGATGAAATATTCTAATTGGTCTACTAATTTGTGTATTTTGTATTCTGCATAGTTAGTTATTAAACTGGCTCTTATTTACAATTTCTGATTTTGTTATAAAAAAAATCATTTAAAAATGATGATGGTGATGATGGTGTGCTTGAAGCAGTTTTGTGGAGAAGTGCATATATGATGACTAAGGCACATTTTAAATGAGGTAATGATCTGACATCAGCTTCAAACTGGGGAAGTGTGACATTTATTTGTATAGTTCATTAAGGAAATATTTCATGAGTGAAACCTTGAGGATTATAAAAACGATTATTTCCATCTCCATTAATTACTTCTTGGTATACAGAAATAACCAGGTTTGAAATTAAGTCTTTACATTCTTGTAGACATTTAGATTTTGGCCCTGGTCTGTAAATACTGTATCTAATAAAGGTAATTTATTAGTAATCATGCACAACTAGGTCACATGCTTGGTGAGTTTCCTTCAGGTTCTCTGGTTTCTTCCCACAGTCCAAAGACTTGCAGATTAGGCTGATTGTCGTTCCCAAATTGCACATAGTGTGCAATTGAGTGTGTGAGTGTGTGTATGCTTGTGTGCCTTGTGATGGATTGACACCCCATCCAAGGTGTACCCCGCCTTGTGCTCTAAGTCTCCTGGGATAGGCTCCAGGTCCCTCACAAGAATGAATGAGTGAGTGAGTGAGTGTTGCAACTTCATTCTCTTGTATTTTGAGCTTCAGTGATGGTCCAGTTCCTAGATTACTGCCTTTGAAGAAATTCTGCCCTTTCCAGTTGAATCACTAAGTTCAACAAAAATCAAATGGACATTAAGGCTACTGGAGATTACCAGAGATTGGAGGAGCTCTGATGCAAACTCAGCGATCTTCTTGTTAAATAGACAACAAGCTGCATAGAAAGAAGGCAGTTTTCTAACATCTCCCATATAAAAAGACAGCAACTGTTTATTTTCTAGCAGGCAACAGAGCCCTAATCTGCAGGCTGAGAGTGAGGCTGTTAAGGTGAGGCCTTCAGCTGAGAAAGCCAAGCTAAGCAGGCCCCATCCTGGTTCCCTCAACGATTATCGCCCTGTAGCCCTGACTTCAGTCGTGATGAAGTGCTTTGAGTGGCTGGTCAGTGACTTCATCATTTCTTCACTACCTGACACCCTGGATCCACTGCAGTTTGCATACCGTCCGTATCGCTCTACAGACGATGCCATCTCTCACTCCCTTCATACATCTCTCACTTACCTGAACACAAGAAAGGGGAATTATGTTAAAATGCTCTTTGTTGACTACAGCATTTAACACTATAATTCCCTCCACACTCAGCTGGAGCTGGAGCACCTGGGACTCAGTTGTGTTATGTGTCAGTGAATCTCCAACTTCCTAACTGGCAGAGCACAGACAATAAGTATGGGCAGACTTGTCTCAGCCTCCCTCACCCACAGCCCCCAGAGTTGTGTTCTGAGTCCCCTGCTGTACTCACTGACCAACTCCACCAACATTATCAAGTTTGCTGACGACACCGTCATGGTGGACCTGACCTCTGACAACAATGAGACTGGAGAACTGGTGCCAGAGTAACAACCTCCTCCTGAACAACAGCAAGGCAAAAGAGCTGATAGTGGATTTTGTACAAGGCAGGAGAGAAACTACCAGATCCCCGTCATCAGAGAGCCAAGTGGAGAGAGTGGACAGTTTCAGATACCTCGGTTTTCACATCACGCAGGAACTGTCATGGTCCTGCCACATCAACACCGTGGTGAAAAAAGGCCCGGCAGTGTTTCTACCGCCTCAGGTGCTTGAGAAACGCTAGACTGCCCTCTAAGGTGCTTAGGAACTTCTACTCCTGCACCATAGAGAGCATCCTGACGAGAAACACTGCAATCTGGTTCAGGAACAGCATCATCCAGGACAAAGGAGCTCTAGAGAGGGTGGTGCTGAGCGCATTCTCCCAAACAATCTCACTACCCACCACGTTGCTCATCACACATGACATTGGCACACTGGAACATTTTGCACACCACAGAACTGTGAACTTTGAACTGTGACCTTGCACATTGTCTTGCCCATAACTGGACATGGTTCTACATTTCCCTTTGACCCTTCTGTATGTTATTATATTTTATTATATTTTATTATATTTTATTATATTTTTTATATTCCTTTTCTTTCTTTTCTTTTCTTTTCTTTTTATTATTTGTACATAAGGCAAATAAAATAAATTACAGCTTAAGTTTTTTCCCCCATATTTTTCTATATTTCTAATTAGTAAAAATATACTCTTATTTCATAATGAAACTTTTCTTTTTTTATATATATATTCAGGTCATCAGCAGTTATATAAGCATTTCACTTCATATCATACTGTGTATGACTGTGTATGTGACAAATAAATAAATTTGCACCTTGTAGCAACATAATATTTCTTTTTTTTTATTCTATTTTTCTTTCTTAGCAGCATTTCCGAATTTAGAAAGGGCTTATCCAAGTAATATTATCTCTATGAGATTCAAATTTATGACCAGGGTCGATAATCACACCAATTTCTTTTTGTGCTGCACATAATGTATCAGAAAGGACATTAGGTTTACAGTGTAATCAGAAAGATTACTTCTATCTAGCTAATTGTGATGCTAGTAGAAGTACTTCTATCTTGTCAAAATTGATAAACACGTTAATCAGCATGTCAAATGTAAATGTACTGTAAATACAGGCGTGTGTCTTCACCGCAGTAGTGGAAGCTAATACCATGTTTATGAAAAATTCAACCTAGAGGTAGAATATGTGCAGTATAGAAAGAAAGAAAGAGTGGGCCTAAAACAAGTCCTTGTGGCACAACAAACTGCACTCTAGTATGCAGTCACCGATTATACCTGTATCTATAAAATGAAAAAACATCAGACAAATAAGACTTGAGTGAGGAGATGGCTGTCCCCTTAACCCCAACAACATTTAAAGGTGATCACTAAGCACAAGCAACACAAACAAGAAGACACAACCCTGATCAGAGTTTTCCTGGCTGTCTGGAAAAGCAACCAGACAACACCCATTTATTCTTTGCTAATAGTAGGGCCCAGTTCAGCAGGCTAACGGTAAAGCCCCCAGGCCAACAACCCGACTTGACTGTCAGCTCTCTAAAAATGTGATTCTTCTAATCCTGATGGTTTGGTTTTCTGTTTTCTGACTGATATCAGACACTGTTTTTAAATAGGAACTCCTTTTCTTTCCACCTTTGCTCCCCATAAATTACAGAAAGGCAAACAGTATGGAACAAAAAACAGTATGTACAAGAATGTTTATTATATTTTATTTATAATTTATTATATTGATTAGAGATACACTGCCCGGACAAAAAGTAATTGTCATTTCAGGAGGGTCGAATTATTGGACTGCATCAAGCAAAGAAAACAACTAAGGAGTTTTTAAAACTTTCACCACATTTTCAACACCTGGAAGGATAGTGCTGAACCATCAAGTTTGTGTAAGACATGTGGTCAGAAATGAATAAATCATGAAAGGAAATCACTTAAACACTTGGTGAAGTTGCATGGTAAAAAAACAACAGTAAAAACCAGTTGGTAAGTTGTTATGTGGCATGGGTTTGACCGCCAAGTCACAAGATGTAAGAATGAAAGTACTGTAAGAGCACTTATTAAAGCTTTCTGATGGTGTTCAGTGACGTAGGAGTGTGCGACTGAGGTTTTGCAGTGTTGGGAAGACCATCCAGTTCGGCGATAATGCAAGTTTATTAATGAAACTCAAAAGGAAACCTAAATAAAACTGAAAACAAAAAAACAAACACAAAGCTTACTTATCTCCTCGAAACAGGGTGGGGCTTTGATAACTGAAAATAAATGCTCTCGTCTCAACAAGATGAAGTTATCCCTCAATGGGTTTCTCTCAAATGTTCTTTTGTCTTCACAGTTTTATTTTATTTTCAGTTTCTCTCCAGAGAGCACGCTTATCACATTGCACGCTGCTCTATGGTTCTTGGACTTTTTGGTCTTGATCCTTGCCTTTGTCTTTGCCTTTTCTGTGGCCTTAATACTGGAACGATGTGCTCTCTACCTGGTGCTACCTAATGATTGCATGCAGTGTGCAGGTTTCTGGGGGCCTATATAGACGCGCTGTATTACAGCTGTGTGTCCTTAAGAAAAATACTTACTGTATTGAGACTAATCAAAAAAAGGCTTCAGTTTGCTAGAGAACATAAAGATTGTACTTGCAAGCAATGGAAAAAGGTCATGTGGTCTGATGAGTTCAGATCGACCCTATTCCAAAGTGATCAGGGTGAGAAGGGAAGTACATGAAGCGATGAAACTGTTTCTTTTCATTGGGCAGCTCATTTCAGCTTCCAAGTGACCAGACAGAAATGCTTTTGCCCTATCATTGAGGGATCATAAGTTTGATTCCAGGGTGATGTTACAGTCATCCATAGCTAGGAGCCTAGAAAGACAGTTTTGGGAGGATGTTGGAGATCGTATCAACCCAAGTTTGAATCCATTGAGAGCAACTGCAGAAAACATTGAGTGTTTTGCACAGGCATTACAGCTAAGTGAGTAAAATCTGCAGTCTACTCCACTGTACCTGTGGGCTGAAACAAGCTTTTGAAGCAGAATAAGGTGTTAAACCCAGTATCCCTTTAGCAACATCAGTCTGGTGGAATTCAGGTTCATGGCTTGTGGGAGTTGTTGTTTCATGTGGAAAATCAAAGACTTAACAATCTTATCAAGGCTTAAAGAACTGTGTGTGACATTTTACCTCTCCTGGCTAAATTCTAATGTTCTTGCACCAGATGATATCAAGCAGCGGATGATAGAAGAACTTTTGGTTGGACATAATAATTTATCCTCTTTTTATAGATTTATGGTGCAATAAAAACACTTTACTCTGTTATGCTTTTGAACAACTTGCAACACAATATGATTTTTCAATAAACGATTAACTTCTTGATAGCTTTGGATGTCATTTCTTGCTATTTCTGAGAAAGAAAAAACAACCAAATACATACAGTACATAACAATTTATAAAAATATGATGCAATAAAATGCTTGCTAAAGCATTTATTCAGGAGAGTGTTTTATGATAAGCTATAGTATAATAGAGTCTTCAATGTGCTTATAGTAAAATGGCATAATTTACTTTCTTTTGAAAGAAAGTAGATGTGTGTCATCTATAATAGAATCTGCTTTCAGATCTTGCAACATCAGAGCTGGAAAGATTCCCACGTCCTGAGAGCAGCAGCGGAGAAGACAAGCAAGAGCCTCCTCCCAAGACATAACTGCTATCATTTTTCTTTTATTTAGGCTAGCAACGCACAAACAAGAGGATGTCTGTTGACACCAGAATTAAATGCTTACTTCAAAGTGGCATTTGAGATTGACACAGATGTCTGATTTGGAGTTTCGGAGAACAGTTTTAACAGGCGGCAATAAGAGTCTTGGCCATTCCTGCAACCATTGCACCAGTTAAGAGGGTGTTCAGTCATGGTGGAATTATCACACATCCTCATTGTGCCAGACTATGTATGTGCAAGGACATGTTTACTGACTTTTCTGACTTGTGGACATCTCTGGTTGGAACTGAAAACAACCAAATAAGTTACAAAATTTGGGTAAAATTAGCTGTACCAATGATTATTGATCCAATGACTTCAAAAGCCAAAATGTGGCACCCAAAGGCAGGATGGCACTGCCGCTTGGCACACAATCATGTGTAATGAGTTATCTATCCCATTATGGACAAGAATCTGAAGACCAATGTTGGGCAACCTTAGGCAGAACCTCTACTGGGTAGGAAGGAATGTAGATAGGTGACTAGGTAGGTCGTTCATGAGTCAACTTTTGTTAGGTTTCACTACTCATCCTAGTAGCTTCTTCAGTTTGAGGAAAGTTGGAAGGATTCCACATGTTGATATCTTCTAGGGCGAAGGATCCTCCCCTGCCTGGAAATTCTCATTAGTTGAACAACGGAGAATGTGATAGTGGGAAGGAGAGTCGTTTCACCTAACAAGCCTTTTCAGAAGTTGGTAGGATTGCACATATTGTTATCTGCCAGGATGAAGGATCCTCCCCTGCCTGAAAAGGCTCATTAGATGAAACGGCTCTTCCTCCTACTCTCACCTTGTCCATTGTTCACCTAATGACGGGGAGGATCCTTGACCCTATAAGATGCAAATATGTGGAATAATGCCAACTTCCCTCACACTGAAGAAGCTACCTGGATGAGTAGTGAAATGTTTCTACCTAAAAATGAAAGAAGTCCAGTTGATGTGACTCAACTTTCAGATAACCTCACCTGGATGACTGTGAATCTTCACAAACATACAAATTACATGCCATCACACCACAATTACACACAAGGTTAAGCATTAATTTTTACAACAAAATTCCCCACTTTACTTCTACTGCAAGAATTTTGGAAACGAACCCAAAGGAAATTAGTTGTAGAAAATGGAAATTATTGAATTGATTTCTGTAAAATGACAGAACTGTCAAATTTTTTTAGAAGTTGCAATCTTTATTTTTTTAATTTTTTATTATTAACTATTGGAATGCAAATGAACATCAGTAAATAAATAAGCCTAAAACTCCATGGGTAGATCTCAACTTCTAAAAACCACTGAAGAAGAAGAGGCAGAGGCTGAGGTGAAGAGACTGTAATCACTGAGATTTCGGAGGCGTTATAAAGACCTTAACATCTGCTTGGATATTGTGCCACACATTATATTTAAAATACTTCGAATTAGATTCATGTTCATTCATTCATTCATCTTCTATACCGCTTTATCCTGTATTCAGGGTCGCGGGGGGCCTGGAGCCTATCCCAG
>JAQMYG010000004.1:6820360-6843406 GCA_030014215.1 Clariallabes teugelsi
TAAATAAATTATATTAAGAAATACAGCGGAATATTGTGACTAAATGACTTTATTTCATTATTAAAATAAATAATTATAATGTTAAATAATTACATGTTAAAGTAGCATTCTTCTCTGCCTAACTTTAAGAGGTGGAGCCCCAGCGCCCCCTATTGACCGGGGTGGTACTATGCTCTAAAATGCCCCCCCTGCCACGAATTGCCCCCCTACATAATCTCTTTCAAATAATTAGAACATAAAGTCATAGGTTTATGGTTTAAAATTTACAAATTACACCAAACGAATTTGATTCTAAAATAAACAACATTAAAAAAACATGTAAAATATAAATTATATATTTTTTTCATATGCAACATGTACATTTATATATTGCTTATTATATAATCAAAGTAGTTTCGTAAAATTTTTCATCATAAACAATATTTATTTAGTGTAATTTGTGATGAATAAAAGTGTTAGTTTTGTATTACATGACAAACCCCTGCAAAATAAATGTGCCATAAAAGAAACATTATATGAGAATTTGTATTAATCGTCTTGACGGCTGTCACGTGCCTAGGGTTAATTATAATAGTAATAATATATTTGATAATAATAAACCTATGAATGTATGTCCTAATATAATATTTGATAGAGATTATGTGGGCAATCCATGGCAGGGGGGCATTTTAGCGCATAACACCGGCCGCCTGTAAATAGCCATAAGAAGTGCTGGAAAAGCACCGAGCCAAAGTCGGTAAAAAAAATAAATGTATACACGCTTCACAAAATATATAATATAATATACATTATATTATTTTTCTGTCCTGCAGTGCGTGCAGAATGTGTGTGTGTGTCTGTGTGTGTGTGTATAGTGGGCCAAAAAACATGTATGTTTATACACACACACACATTCTGCTTCTGTTGTCTAAGAACATTTGTAAATCATAGTGTATTGGCTACATTTGTTGGTCATAAATGGTCAGTTACATTGTGTCTCTCGCGCGAACAAGACAAGGCACATCTGGATGGGAAAATCACTAACAGCTGGGAGGTTCGCCGCGCGCGCGTTTGAGAAATCCTGCTCCGCTGCATGGCTGGAGAGGGACAGGAGTCGACCGACACGTCTCTCAGGGGTGAGTAGGGGGTAATTCGGTACAAAATGAAAAATATATATATTTAAAAAATAAAAACGCTGTAGATTATTAAAGCGATTAAATGGTCCACTGATCTCTTCATAACTCCTGAGTGTTCACGTTATTAACTGAGACATTCCGCACATTATAAGTTAGTAATGCTGATGAATTTCCGTTTGCTCGTTCCTTCCACACTTTGGGAGTTCCCTTGACAGCAGAGGATTAAGCGAGAAAAGTTCATAATAAATTGCTGAAGTCGGAAACTACCTACTATACTAGCATACTCCTTAGTACACACTGTGTAGGACAGGGTAGAGCTCAGGGTCCTGACATGAACAGATTCTACTAGTCTGTATAGTGCTCTAGTGTGAGCAAAAGAGAGAGAGAGAAGTGAGAAACAAACTAAAGTGGCAACAGATTCGAATAAAGACCAGTCGAAGTATGCGAAGATATTAACCTGGAGTAAATACAACTGCATCAGACTTATACCTTTAACCAAACTTTGCTTATTGTTCTGTGATGACTCCGAGGTTACAGTACTGTACCTCCAGGGTTGGGGGGTTGGATCTCATCTCCAGTCTGTGAGCGTGGAGTTTGCGTGTTCTCCCTGTGCTCTGTGTTTTTTCCTCCAGATACTCTGTTTTTCTCCTACATTTCAAATACAGTATCTCACAAAAGTGAGTACAACCCTCACAAACGAGTGCGTCTCACATTTCAGCAACCACTTTATTATATGATCTCAAGGGACAATGAAAATTGGATACTTACTTTAGAGTAGTCGATGTGGAGCTTGTACAGCAGTAGAGATTTACTGTCTTCTAACAATAACGCAACATGCAGACTTTTTTTTGTCTACAAATCTGGCAACGGACATGAGGACACCCTAAGTGAACATGTCAAAACTGTGTCCATATCACAGAGCTGGATGTTAGACACATGGCGCTTCGACACCTTCCGCTTGAGAACGCCCCACAGGTGCTCAATACAGTTCAGGTCTGGAGACATACTCGACCCCTGACAAACACATGAACATGATAAACAGGACATGTGACTTTGCATGGTTAAAGATGTACAGCTGTTATTATTTAGGGTGTACTCATTTTTGTTGCCAGCTCTTTTGACAATAATGGCTTTACTTTGAGTTATTTTCAGAGAACAGTAAATTTATACTGTTATACAAGCTGCACACTGATTTCTCTAAAATATATCCAAGTTTAATTTTTATAATATTGTCCTTTGAGTAAATATACTAACATATTTGCTGAAATTAGAGGGGTGTACTCACTTTTGTGAGTGGGTGTACATACACAATAAGCTGATTGGCGTTTCCAAATTCCAGAGTCGACAGGCTGTCAGGATGGATTGTCCCTCTGCAGGCCCTCTGCGACCGACCCTACAAAGGATAAACCATATATAAATATAAATAAATTATTACATTTATTCTTTTATTATTATTTTAGAGCAAAAGTATTTGGCCAAACCTGTTATTCAGGTGTTTCAGTCAGGCCCCTTATCCCCAGTGAAGGGCAATCTTAATGCTTCAGCATATCAAGACATCTTGGACGATGCTAGGCTTCCAACTTTTTGGAAACATGGGGGGTTTGGGGAAGGCCCTTTTCTATTCCAACATGACTGTACCTCAGTGTACTAAGTAAGGACTATAAAGACATGGTTTGATGAGTTCGGTGTGGAAGAACTTGACTGGCCCTAACACAGAGCCCTGACCTCAACCCTATTGAGCACCTTTGGGATGAACTGGAACAGAGATTGTGAACCAGACCTTCTCGTCCAACATCAGTGCCTGACCTCATAAATACTCTACAGAATGAGTGGACATGAATTCCCACAGAAACAGTCCATAATCTTGTGGACAGCCTTCCAAGGACAGTGGAAGCTGTTATAGCTGCAAAAGGGGAACTAACTCCATATTGAAGATTATGTATTTGGATAGAATGCCATTGCAGGTTTGGCCATATAGTGTAATTTGATTGATACAGTAGATCAGTACCTTACTGACAGATCCACATCCATGCCCAAAAACAGACCAGCTAATCAAACATGCAGACCATCCATATTATTTTGCAGCATCTTCATTAAATAAACTGATCGGCAATAAATATTTTCTAACTGCATTACCCTTGGTATCACCTTAAACATACCTTGTTTATAATGTAGCAGTCTCCATCATAGACCAGTTAATAACTTTGAGACGCCATTTGAAAGATTTTTAATTAAAACAGCAATGGGTAACCAACTTTAATACAGTTATAGAAGAAAAGCTATTTATAATTGCACTATCCAGTGTCGCTTGGATGAGGATGGGTGTCCTTTTGTGTCCTCTTGATGTGTCTTCCTTACGTCATGTATTCTCAGGGAATTTGTACTTTGCCACCACCACCGCTTACTCTTATTCATTAGAGATGAATACAGGTTGTCCCAAAAAATTGACTACCAAATTTTGAGAAACTGATTATAAAATCTATACCCATTTGAATATGTTGTTGGAATTTTGATGAATAAATCTTTCATTTTTTAACATGAAGCCTATTTAATTTCATTTGCCTAGGACATGTAGTTAATATTTTTTGGGATACCCTATATATGGATTAACCAGAATTACTATTTTTCTGTTAATCTGCATTTAGACAATAAGGGCATGTTAAAAGCGCTATACAAATAAATTTTCTACAAGCAAACCCATTGGCAACGATGTTCTGGTGGTTTGACCAGATCTGTCTGTGTTTGGGCTACTGGGAGCAGTCAGAATAAACAGGAACTTTCAGCACGGTTAGGGGAAAAAAGAGCAGACAAAAAACAAAGCCATAATCTTTTCACTATGCCAGGCCTATAACAGATTTTCCTTTCCAGGGAGATTTCCAAGTAGAACTTCTTTATGCAGTGACATGGTAGTTAAGTGGGGGGAGGGGGGGGGGGGTAAATTTCACCTGTGGTCTATGTGCTTGAAAAAAAGTGATTGACATCATTGATGATGCAGTTGACTTCTAAGGGTTAATATAACTGTTGCCTTATCAATTAAATTATTTTGACTGTGATCAAACTAATAAGAATTAGCTTAAAAGACACATATTTTAAGGGTTGTGTTGGTACCAAGGCTTCTGTCTCACAGCTTCAGGATCTCTGGGTTCAATCCTAAGCATGGCTTTTTTCACAGTTTGGAAATTTCCATTTTCTCCCCATGTATTTCCTCCACCGAAAGAATATGACAGTAAGTGGTTTGTCAATGCTAAACTGACCCTCAGTGTGTAGGCTTTGTGTGTACTGATGTATACCCCATGGTTTGTTCCCGCCTCCTGCCTGATATTCCCGTGACCCAGACTGGGATAAACGGCTACTGATGATAAATGAACAAACAGATAATTTATTCATCTGGTGAAGTAATCTAGTATTAATAAATTTTAAAAGTCAATGTCATTGAAGTTAATCCAGGACTTGTGATTAAATTAAAACAAATTGACATTTACAGAAGACTTCAAGCACAGTACAGTACCATTAATGGAGTTCCTGGGAGGCCGTGAAGCAGGCAGTCCAATTATATTGAGAAATTGGGGGAGTTTTTACTCTCATAACTGTGTTCTGTTATTCTGCACAATCAAATGTCCAGGTTTGACTTGAACCCCATGTATAATCCTAATATTTACTGTAGAGATTAAGAACTCTTTCCCTTTGCAGAAAGTGGACATTTTAAGAAAGAATTTCTTATTGTATTGTCCTGCTTTCAGTCTAACACTATACAACAGAAACACGTTTTACTTAGAAACATTTAAATCTGTATCCATCAACTGCTGAACATTTTTTAAGGTAAGAAATGAGAAAAGAGTTTACTTTTAAACTTGTCAACACACAGATAGTCCTGTGAAAGAATGTGGATGAATGTTGATGTTGTTGGAGTTTTTGGATTCATCTTGGATTTAAAAAGTCTTTAAAAAAAAGTTTCAACCCTGCCCTTTTGGAAAAGATAAACTGTGGCAGTCATGTATAGTACAACGTTTCATTTAAGTCCAGTCTTTTTTTCTCATCGTTAACTTTAATTTGTCTTCGCCAGCCTTTGTTTGGAAAATTTAGAAAAGAGTCATCTGTTTCTCTGGCTCGGAGACATCATGGCGCTGATAAGCCGCCTGTCCAGAGAGAAGGAGAGCGAGGCGAGAGTGGGAGTGGAGCTGGAATGGCTGTTTGTAAACCAAAGATACATGTGCACTAAAAAATGCTGTCAGGAAGGAAGAAGCATGAGACCCATTTAAACCAGTTCCACATGTGTGCAGGGACTCGGGGGACTATCCTTCAGGGTCTGCTTAAGACGGACCCTGGGTATGTCTCTGGCGGAGCTTTTCTTCATCTCCACTAACATCACGTGCAGTTTAGAACAATAAATTACTGTGTGCTCACTGAGTTCGAATGGGTTTAGGAAACGCTTTGTGCTTTTTTATTTTTGATGTTTTTTGTTCTCTCTGTGCAGATGTGTAAGAGCAAAGTATGGCTATGCTGAAGAAATGTAAGTACCGGCTTTTACTACCAGCATTCCCATCACATGTATAGTATGTACAGTAATGATCTGGATTTGTTCTGAAACTGTAGATTTACATGCTAATGTAAGATACTTTTACTAATACACCATCATAAGAGAATCGTTAACAGCATGTTGGATTGATGCAGCCCACTGCAAAGCAAACTTACAGTACAGTTACCACCTAATGTGTTTCATTCCTCCTATACCACAACCTATCACTTTTTATTCACTCATTGTTCCATTTAAAATGACAAAAATGGCTTTGTGTTTTTCCACTATTGCCTTATACATCAAGGGTTAAAGATTTAAATCTTTTCTCTGGTTTGTGTTTTGTGGAGTTTGCATATTCTCCCTGTGCTTGATGGGTTTCCTCCAGGTTCTCTGGTTTCCCCGAACAGTCCTAAGAAATGCAGTGTCGATTAGAGATGGGGGATCACGTTCAGATTTCTTTGTTTGTGTTTAGTGATTTGTTTTCTACATTCTACAACAATACTGGGGATTTCGAAACTATGAAATAAAGCATATGGCATTAGGTAATTATGTAGCAACAAGACAAAGGGGTCAGCCGTTCTAGAATAGTTCTTGCAAGAACAGTATTTTGTCAAGTGCATTTACCAAACCCATCAAGCTCCATGATGAAACTGACTCTCATGAAGACCATCACAGGAAATCAAGACCAAAACTTAAGTTCATTTAGAGTTACCAGTCTCAGAAATCACCAATTAACAAACAGCACCTCAGATTAGAGCCGTTATGAAGACTTTAGAAAAATGAATAGTGATTTTTTTTATATATGCAGGTGAAACTCGAAAAAATTTGAATATCGTGCAAAAGTTTATTTATTTCAGGCTTCACAGATCATGTGTAGCAGATACATCTCAATATCAATATCAACTGTTCGAAGGAGATTATTGCATATTTTGGACGCCTTCAGCATTGTTGTACAGTGTAGAAAGAAATAAAAATTAGGAACGACCATGGAGTTAGAAAGTGATCTCAAATTTTTGAGTAAATTTTCAATTTTGATGTGATAAAATGTTGCAGTTCCTCTATAATCCTACAGATGGTGCACCTTAAACTATTCCCACATTTACTCCATTTGGCAGGCGCACTTACTGTATGACACAGAGCGACTTGCATTGTATCGCATTATACACCTGAGCAGTTGGGGGTTTAAAGTAACTTTAAAGTAAGTTGGGCCTTGATCAAGGGCCCAACAGTGGCAGCTTGGTGGTGCTGGGACATGAACCCGGGACCTTCCAATCAATAGTCCAATGCCTTAACCACTGAGTTACCCTTGACACTAACAGCATGGTATCCCATGTGGTAGGAACAAAGAATTTGCTAAGTTTTTTTAGAATTGTAACAACAGCTGAAAAAAAAAAAGAATATAGAATCAGGATATGAATAAAATCATGATGCTAACAGAATTGCAATGCAGATTGAATCGCCACCCTGATCCCTGGTGATTCCTATCCCTAGTGTAGACTGCTTGATATTTCTAAATTGCCCCTAGTGTATAATTGGGTGTGTGAGTTTATGTGTCCCCTTTGATGAGTCCAGAGGAGACTGGACATGGACAGTACCCCACCTCCAAGTTCTCCAAGTTCCCTGGGACAAACTCCAGGTCCCTCCACATGTTAAGCTGTTATATAGTAGCTGATGAATGGATGGACAATGGATCACTTACATTACAGATGTTCTAAACAGATGTTCCCTTCACTGTCCTTTTTCTTTAACTTAAAGAATACTAGTTCCTCTGTCCTAAAGAATTTCCCATGATGGACATTCTTAGACATCTACCTCCAAATGTTCCATAATGCTCTTCTCATGGAAAAACTTCACATTTTTCACTCCACCTTTTTCTTCACAGTGCGGTGCTTAAAAAAAAAATGTTGGTAGGTAAATACCGGAAAAGTTGAAGCTTATCAAATTCCATTGGTTTAAGGTTCAGTCTCTGAAGCAATTCCAGCTCAAGATAAAAAAAATGTCAGAAATTATTCATCATGTAGAGTATGAGACATAACTGAAGGGTCTTGGCAGTTGCACTGCGAGTGAGGTAACCATCAAGTCTTGTGTGTATGCAGGTTCAAACCCTCCCTATAAACTAGCAATTACAGCAAAGTGTTTGTTTTATGGAATAATTAGAACTGCACTTTCAGCACTTGGAGAGAAAGTGACCTGACAGTGCTGGAGACTGAGACCATGTGTTTAGTCAGTTGTGTGCAGCGCTTCCTGAGCAGGTGAGCCCAAAACCCTATAGTGCCACCTTGCTTAATTGTGTCCTGGGATTGTATGCCAAATTTAAAGTAAGTAAAAAAAAAAAAAAAAAGCATCTTCAGTGGAATGTAAATGACGTTAAAAGATCAGTTTGAAACTGACTCCCAGATGTTTCTACTGTATTCCTACTTCCTGTATTCTTTCAACTTTTCCTAATCTGAAGTCCCTGCTCTCATAGTCAGAGTAGGCTCTTCTTAAATACAATTTTATTAACTGGATTTCAAACGTAATTATAATAGACAGATTTAAAAAAAATAATAATATTAGAAAGAATTCATTTTGTTACAGAAAGCTCGTGGCTCCTGTCCTGAGTCTTGTTCCTAAGAGAAACAAAGAAAAACGCTTTGCTTCCCGATGACGTGAAGTTCTTTTGCTCAGTATTCACATCTAACCCTGACCGATCAAGAGGATTAAACCAACCATGGGAATCCATATACATAATAACAAAGGAATGAAGCAACCAAGGAGATTTTATACAGTAGGATGATCTCATTTGATCCCGAGATAATCTCAGAGGATTCAGAGCTGTTGTTCTAAGCAAAGGGAGATCAAGATGTTCTATAGCCAGGGGTGCCAATAATTATGGAAGATGAGTTTTCTTTTTCAACTTAAAAGTTAAGATTTTTCTCTCAACCTTTTCAGTATCAAATAAATATGCATTATGCAAAAATAAGTAAGTTTTTTGTGTAGCTTTATACAAAAATGGTAGATTTTTGGTGCTTGGGCCCGATCATCACTTCTTGCAACTATATAAAAAAAATTTTTTTCAATAATCTGGGGGAGGTTTTTTAACACACTCAAGAAGTCATGAAAATCAGCACACAGGTTGGACTCTGGATCAGTTGGATCAGTTGGAGGCTCCTGGATCAGTTGTTTTTCAGTGACCTCTAGTGTTTGCGCTTTATAACACCGGCTGATTGTGGCAGGTTGTGCTGCTATAGGAAAATAATCAATGATGGAATGATGCACTGATGAGGCCTGATGCAAAACAGATCTACCTGATGTTGATTATTTTACAAAAGCAACAGCACATCCTGATATCATGTGTTCCTCTTTTGCCACACCAACCTGCTGCTCATTTGTATTTTTTATATCATTAAAGCTCTATTAATAAAACACACATCATGTTTTTTTTTTCATTCTTTTCCAACTAAATTTAATTTCAGTTCCTTTCAAAACTTCTCGTTATGACAGCTGTAAACAGATGTTCCCTGTATGTGTGTTCCAGTTAACCGGGTGCTCTCCATGTTACTCCTCCTGATGGCACTGGCTCTGCTGTACAGCAAAATGTTTAAAGCATATCAGCCAGAAAACCACTCAGGTACTGCACGTGCAAGCTCAGAGGATTAAGCAGGAAGTGTAAGGGTCTGTTGTTTAAATTTGTCCTCCTGCTACAGAACGGCCGCGGAACAACGAGGCCCCAAACCGAACGGTGGACGATGAGTCAGAGACAGGCATTCCCGTTGTGATCTGTGCAGCAGAAGAACGTCTTGGAGCTGCCATGGCGACCATCAACAGTGTGTATAGCAACACGAAGTCCAGGGTCTTCTTCTATATAGTGACCCTGAGAGATGCTATCAAGCTGACAAGGTTCGTCATGCTATAACATACTGTACACACACACACATATAGTTTCTAATTGTATCCGTGAGCTTTCCTTGTTGGTTTTTCATTTCTGGTCTTAAACAGGCAGTACATCAAGAAAACCAAGCTGAAACAGATCAAATACAAGATTCTGGAGTTCAATCCCATGGTGCTGAAGGGCAAAGTGAAACCAGACTCATCCAGACCAGATCTCCTTCATCCTGTGAGCACTGCTTTACAGTATAAAAGAGACTAAAAAGTGTATTCCACAGTGTACCAGGGGTGTTCAAGTCAAACCGAGACTTTCGATTGTGCAGAATAACAGAACAGAGTTAAGAGAGTTAAAACCCCCTTTATTTCTCTATATAATCCTCTGCTACATTAATCCACTTATCCCAAGTTTTCTCAGTATCTCAGAGCCTTGTTTTGCACTGCCTGGTTTACGTCTGACACCCTGGCCTCCCAGGAACACCTTTAATGCCCCAAACATGTCGAAATGGCTTGGAGCGAAGTCAGGGGCTGTACGGAGGATGTAGAAATAACTCCTAACCGAGTTCCTGTAATGTGCAAGGTGCTTCATCACAAGTCTCGGTTTGACTTGAATGTCCCTTGTTTTTGGGTACAGTACCACGAATTAAACAGGTTTTGCATGGAACCAAACCTGAAAGGAAAAAATCTTCTGTTTGCGGTAAAAGTTTTTTTTTGTTAGATTGAGCGCAACAGTTCCACCAATGGTCAGAAAAAAACAATTATACATACACACAGATATATGTGTGAATGGGGCCTCCGAGTGGCGCAGTGTTAAAGTGCTCGCCCTATCATCCGGAGATGGCTGGTTTGGTTCGGTTCCCGGGTGATGCTGTTTTCCTCTCACAGCCGGAGGTCTAGAGAGAGCTGATTGGCCGAGCTCTCTCAAAGGAGAGGTACTTAGTGCTCCCACATTAATCACGGCTCTACAGCCAATCAGGGGCGTCTGTGAGCTCGTGCATGCGGAAGGAGCGGATAGCGCTGTCCTCCGAGTGTGTTACGCCGCCCCAACGGTGCGTGAGCGAGCAGTTCGAATACGGTTGGCTGGCGCCACGTGGTTCGGAGGAAACACATGATAGTCTTTGGCCCTCCCGACTAAGTGGTAGTAGTAGCCTTAATGTGGAGCCCCCTAGTGACGGGGAGGAATTGGACACGACTAAATTAGGGAGAAAAATCGGGGGGGAAAAAAAAAAAAGATATATGTGTAAATGAAGATTTATAAAGAAGTAGAGTGTGCACTAGAATATACAAGTGTTTGAAGTGTGTGTGTGCTGGGAAATGTGTGTGTGACTGGAGATATGCACAAATGCGACGAGCACGTTTCAGTACTGTACGGGCTAGACCGTAGATTCACTAGTGACATTCGTGTTATACACAATGATCTGCAACAATTTCATTTCGACCTAGACTAATATTTGTCAGCGTTCATCAATTGTGTAACATCAACACCAGTGATAAAAATTGTGTAATTGATGTTAAATGATGTGGATTTATTTCTCTAGCACTGCCTTTGGAGGAAAAGCTAAAACTAGACAACTGGAGGTTTATACATGGATAAAATGGTGTGTTTCTGTCTTGTGTTCCAGCTGAACTTTGTAAGGTTCTACTTACCTTTGCTTGCTATCAGCAATCATAAGAAGATCGTTTACCTGGACGACGATATCATTGTTCAAGGTATGACCGTTTCGGATATTTAAATTAGCATTTAAATGGCAGAAAGAAAGGAGGAAACGGTTACTTTGTAAGGAAACAGCGCATTTGTTTCATGAGTGAATCCCACAGGAGATATCCAGAATCTGTACAGCATCAAGCTGCAGTCAGGACATGCGGCGGCGTTCGCGTCAGACTGTGACCTGCCTGCTACACATGAGATGGTGCGCAGCGTGGGCATGCAGGTACGCGGCTCTTTGACCAGATGGTTATATTCCGATGCAAGCTGATACATTTACAATGTTCAAAATATGAAAGCGTTTTGGTTCTCTTTGTGCACACCAGACATCCTACATGGGTTTCCTGGACTATCGGAAGCAGGCCGTCCGAGACCTGGGGATTAACCCCAACGACTGCTCCTTTAACCCCGGAGTGTTTGTGGCTGATATTGACGAGTGGAAGCAGCAGAAGATCACGGTGCAACTGGAGAAATGGATGAGCGAGAACTTCAAGTGAGCCCTGGATGTTAGGGGTTAGGGTTAGAGGTAACATGAAGGCAAACATCTCAGGAGTCACTATAGTCATATCGAACATCCTTGTACACATCATCTATGCTGCAACAATTTTCCATCTTCGGTTTACAACTCCTATACCTGCTTCTCTGAATAATTAACATACTTTTTTTTTTCCTTTGGGTTTACAGGGAAAACCTTTACAGCAGTGCCATGGCGGGTGGTGTAGCCACTCCTCCTATGCTCATCGTGTTCCACAACAAATATACAACGATCGACCCTAAGTGGCACGTCAGACACATGGGTAACTCATCTCTCCATCTTGTGGCAGTTTTGATACAGTTTGATACATCGTCACTTCACACCATTAGGGTTGAGGGTTCTAATCTCTCCTCTGGCCCAGTGTCTGTGGAGTTTGCATGTCCCTCACCTTGTGCCCTATAGTCAGGCTCATGAATTTTACAACAGAGATAAGATTTTTGCCATTTGCCCTCTTTTTACCCACCACATTGAATTTCAAATGAAACACTCAAGACTTTTAACATTAATTCAAGAGGTTTCACAAAATTTCCTCCCACATACAGTATACACACACACACACACACACACACACACACACACGCACAAATTATATAACACTAATACAGACATAAGTACTGATTTTAATACATGCATGAAAATCCTTTGCAGTCACTGACTGCTTGAAGTCTGGAACCCATGGACGTGGACAAATGTTGACTTTCCTCTTCAAGGTGCTTTTGGTCTTCGGTCTTTCTGCCTCTAGTCTTGTCTTCAGTATTGGGTTGAGAGCAGGTGAATGACTTAACCAGTGAATAATATCCCATTTTTTTGACTTGGGTAACTTTATGATTTCTGTCATTATTCATCTACAATCCGTCCCATCAGTTTTGCAGTTTCTAAGCAGAGCATGTAGTACTTTTATCAGCAGTCAAGTCATCAATAAACACTCGGTTTCATTGGCACGTGGTATCATGAGCCACAAATGGGGTGTTTGTATGTAAATGGACGTCATTCTTCAAGGGTTAATGCCACACTTTTGCCGAACCTCTTGAGTTTATAGCTGAAAGTCTTGACTTCTTTCACATCTTGAGTGTTTAATTGCAAATTTAATGTAGTGGTGTACAGATGTCAAAAAAAAGTTATTTTACTCTTTTAATTTAAGACATTTAATCAACACCTTCGGACCAATCAGATTTGCGAGTTCAAGAGCGCTGTGAAATAAATGAGAACAAAAAATACAATGTTGAATTTTCTCATTCTGTGAACTAAGGCGAATAGCCTTAATGTATTCATATGCAATGCATCATAAAACTCCTTTATTTCTCATTATCTCCCTCAGGTTGGAGTCCTAATGCGTATTATCCCCAGTCTGTCCTCCAAGAGGCGCAACTGCTTCACTGGAACGGTCGCTTCAAACCCTGGGACTATCCCTGTGTTCACACTGACCTCTGGGAGAAATGGTTTATTCCTGACCCCTCTGGAAAATTTGTTCTGGTGCGGCCTGAGACGTAAACAAAATAGACACTTCTACTGATGAAATCAACAAGTGAAGACTGAAACACAAACACCTGTTTTCATAATAGATTATACACTGATGAAAATTATACTGTAAAACTTAAATATGTGTTTTGTTACTCGGATACACTGTGCTACATGTGTGAATTATGATTGACAGAATTTTAAACATTGCTATAAAAAGTGCCTTGCGATGGATAAGACGATGTTTCATCCAGCCAGGATACAGTTGTTACGTTCGGTCTCTTAACATGTGAAAAATAAATCTCCATCCATTTGAAATTCCTGCTTTGAGAGTCATGTGTCAGGTAGATAAGCATGTGATACCAGCATAGGCTCTCACAGCAGAAACTATAAATATAATACATCACTATAATACTTTAAAACAATCGACATTAACTTATTAGTTGGCTAACAGTCTACATCACTGACTGTACAGTTTGCTGTTCTAAAAGTAAACGCACAGACTAAATATTAGCTGGCTATTAATAAAAATACATACTTTCATGGCAGCATCTGCTCTGTAGTGTGAAAATGAAAATTCCCAGTTCAAATGTGCCACTTTCAAGTTAAGTCAAATGCAGCAATCGTTTAAAAAATTTTTTTTTTTTACCAGCGGTAAATCCTGGAGGACCTCTGCCCTTTTTAATGCAAGAGAAAGCTTATCTAATTGCTGTTCGCTCAACACACAGCAGAGGGCACCAAAAATTACACCATGCCAAGACAGTCCAGGTAGATTCACTGTACACGACCAGTCAAATGTTTGGATACGCCTTCTAACTGTAATTGCTCTTCCCTGATTTTTCTTTCTTTCTACATTGTAAAATAATGCTGATGGCTACGCTTTAAAGTCTGTAGCGTTATTCTGAAATGTAAAAAAGTAAAAATCATAAAAGGTTTCAAAAGGCGTGTCCACACTTTTGACTGGATGAATCACCCCTAACAAAATGTAATAGAAATTCTTGGTTGAGAGGCTAATCTTCATGATTGAAGTTTATTCTTAGCAAAGCTGCATACATGTGAACTAAAAGTATTTTTTATTCCCAAAGTCTGTTAACTTATACAAGCATGTGGGCATTTCAATGTTTACATCCCACCTCTGGGGGCACTGCTGTGTTGGAGTGGAAACAGATTGGAATAGGAGGGAATTTCAAGATCTGCCGTTACTACATTATGCCAATATTGCCCCAATAAATGAACTAGTATGAGCAGTTTCAGTATTTTTCTTGTTTTACAGATTGTTCAGCATTACTGAGAAAGAAAGGGAAAAAAGCCAAATGAAATAATTGCAATAAATACAAAAAGACAAGAGAGACTCTCTTTTTGGAAACATTTAATGGTTCACGTGACAGGAATTCAACACTCCATAACCAGGTCAGTTAAATATTAACAAATTTACAGTCATGAGGAATGTAAAAAAAATTCAAACACAAAACGCAGCTCCTTAAAAAACACCCAACCAGAACCCCAATCCCACCCCCAAAATGTTCCCTGACAGAGATGAAGCAGCCACTTGGGATTCATCATTTCTGCCATCAACCCCCAAACTCCCTTTTCCTGTTGACGATCTCTTACAGCTCCTCCTTCTCTGTAGTTTTCTGAAATATAAATACACAGATGACATCAGGTTTATAGAAAATACAATTCATTCGTTTTGAGAATCCAAAGTTATGCATGAAAACTTCAATCTGTGGGGTCTTTAACCATGGAGGGAAAGGAAGAAGAAAAAAAATTCTCTATCCATCCATCCACATTTAAAAAAAAAAAATAAAAAAAAAAAAATAAAAAAAAACCCTCACCGTGTCTTCTGCATCATCTGCTGCCACCTCCTCTTCTTCCTCAGCCTCCTCTTCCTCTGCTGGTTCTTCAGGCTCCTCTTCTGGCTCTTCCTCAACCTAAGCACATAGAAATTATATGCAATATTAAAAAGGTGGACAGTCTCCATGTACTACTACTATTGTATTATTTAGTTTATCAGACCAGGACATGCGGTGTGTTTTGCTCACCTGTTCATCAAGGTCAACATTCATGCTCAGCCTGAGCATGCGCTCTATCCTGTCTCCATAGGCCTTGGTGTCCGGCAGCTGGTAGCCTGAGCGCAGAGTGGCAGTCTCGAACAACACCACTGCCAGATCAGATGCTGTCTGGTCATCTTCATTGGTCTGTAACCACAAAACACTAACTAGAATCTAATGTTGTATGTTTTGTTCTATAGCTCACTTGGAAAATGTCCTCATGAAGTTGTGTGCAACTTCGGCCAGGCCGATTTGTGTTTTTTTTTTTTTAATATCCACATATTTCACTATACATATACAAATTTTAATAGGGTAAACACTTAAAGTTGTAAGGGAAGTAGCAGTGATACTGGTAATTTTTAAATGTGTTAAAAAAATAAAATAAAATAATATAATAAAAAAAATAAAACGCAAATTGACCTTCTGGTATTTGTAAATTTGTTACATCAAATCTCTCAAATTTGTCACACTTACTTGGACTCTCTTCAGCATCTCTTTAATGAGGGGGTGTTTTGGGTTGATTTCTAGTGTCTTCTTCTGACTGGCATAATAGCTGAAACAAACATTATTGCCTGATCAATCATAAAATACTTGTTGTTGACATGAAGCAGAGTTAATTTTAACACCAGGTATTTAAAAGATCTTACAACAAAAACTCATGCTGAAATTTTTTACTCCTCCAATACCACTGCATTTTATAAAAAGAAAGGTCTCCTTTATAACCAGTGTTTTAATATAAACATGGTTTTAATATGGTTGAAAATCAGAACTGACAATTCAACACAGTGGTGTATTTCTGATTAATCATTTAAAAGCTCTTTTTCACCAGGACCCTTCTTTATACGTACTTTGTGGAAATGTCTTTTCCTGTCTGATAGGCCTGAGCCTTCATGATCCTCTCCATGTTTCCAGACCAACCATACTGACTGGCCACCAGAGCACAGGGAGAGCTAGTCAGTCTCTGGGACAACACTGCTTTCTCAATCTGCAGGAGCAAAACACCGGAGTTGTGCAAATACTCATCTAATAAACACCTTATTCCTGCCTTCGCATTAATTAAATTATTTACATATTACTTCTGTTTACAAAGAGCTACACATGTTCAAGTACAGTACCTTATCCTTCAGGGACTTGTCCTTCATCCATGTTGTGAGAGGCTCAAACTCCTTCTCCAAGGTCTCCCTTTTCTCCTTGCCTTTCTCACTCTCATCAAATTTGACTCCTTCTTTGGCCACGTTCTGGAAGCGCTTGCCATCAAACTCGGGCAGTGCCTGGATGCAGTACTCATCCACTGGCTCTGTCAGGTAGACAACCTCATATCCCTTCTTAAGCAGCTTCTCCACAAATGGAGAGGACTCAGCCTTAATGAAAATGGGGGAAAAAAATAAATAAATAAGAAAGAAAAAAATTTATATATAATCATCGATGCATGCACTACCTCCAAACTTCATCTGAAACCAAACTATGTGCTCACTTCCTGCCTGCTGGTGCCTGCCATAAAGTAGATCTTGTCTTGCTTCTCCTTCATCCTCTCGACATATTGCTCCAGACTGGAGACCCCTGATTCACTGTGAGAGGTCTGGAAGCGCAGCAGCTTAGCCAGCCTGGTTCTGTTCGAGTGATCCTCAATCACACCCAGCTTGATGTTGGTACCAAACTCCTTCCAAAACTTATCGGTGTACTGCTCCTCAGCAATTTTCTTGATCATATCCAAAGTCTTGCGGACCAGCTTTTTGCGGATGACCTGAAAAGAAGGAACATTTCTACTTCAACACTGTTCTAAGAGGACCAAGGAACTAATTGGATTTATTATTTAAAAAATAAATAAATAGCACAAACACTTTCACTTCCTACCTACTAATAATATTAACTAATGAATATTCATTGTGAACATTTAGTGCATGAGTGCTGATCAGCTTTGGCTCATGGTGCCAAAAGGAACATGTGTGACTAGACAGCCTTTGGACCACTGTACAGGATATAGCTCTTGTGAAATTTTGTACAAATAAAATCTCTCTAACTTCTTCATATTAAACCACCAATTTATTGTTTTTTTCCTTGCTTGCACCTACTGTAAAAACATAGGTTTAGGTTTAAACTTACAATTTTACGTGTAAAATCTTGTAATGCCTTTTAAAAATGAAGCCACTTTCAATTCAACATGTGAAAGTAAGGGAAATAACCACAAATGAGCTTCCACTTGCTGAATGCAAATACAGCAACCTGACCATGTGTGTTGGTCCCCAGTTCTCACCTTCAGCAGCTTGTGCTGTTGCAGGGTCTCTCTGGAGACATTCAGAGGAAGATCATCGGAATCCACCTGAAAGGAGAGATCAGATTAAACTCCTCGTTAAGGGACATGTTTACAATATATACACAGTATAATGTTCTATAAGGCCAAGTTATAGCACTCACCACACCCTTGATGAAGTTCAGATATTTGGGCATCATATCATGGAAGTCGTCTGTGATGAAGACTCTGCGTACAAACAGCTGCAAGGGAGAAAGTCAGTGAGATGAGACGCATAGAAATTCGCCTTTTAAACCTTCCCCAATATAGCAACTTACTATTATTTTGTTTGCATCATCTTACCTTGATGAAGTCATTCTTCTTGGAGCCGTACTCATCAAAAAGACCTCTGGGCGCTGCGGCAGGAACAAACAGGATGGACTTGAAGGTTACCTCTCCCTCAGCTGTGAAGTGGATGTGACTCAGAGGCTCTTCACTGTCCTGCATGATGATTTTTTCTTTTTAAATAAAATGCTAGAAAAGATTGTCAAACTTAACATTATTTTGACAGGTAGGAGACTTACCCTTGAGAAAGTCTTGTAGAAAGCCTTGTATTCGTCATCTTCTACCTCTTTAGCAGGCCTCTGCCAGATGGGCTTGATGTCATTCATCAGCTCCCAATCCCACACAGTCTTCTCCACCTAAACACAAAGGATAAAAAGATATATACACACACCAGATCCACAAGACATCCTATCTAAACCGGTTTGGCTTGCTAATATTCAGGTGCTATAATAGATTAAGGATGCAGCCACTTGCATTTACCTTCTTGGTCTTGGGTTTGTCTTTATCTTCCTCCTCTTCCTCTACCTCAGCCTCATCTTCAGAGGTCTCCTTCTCTGCCTCTTTCTCGGCTTCATCCTCCTCAATTGGCTCTTCCACTGTTTCAGTCTGAACAAAAACTCCAACCATGAGCTCACAAAACATGAGAATTATACAAGCATATTTGTTTTGCTTCATAGGCTATGATAACTGACCTTGCTGCTCCACACATAAATAGGGAAGTTGATGAACTGGGAGTACTTCCTCACAAGGTTCTTAATGGTCTCCAGCTCAAGGTAGTCAGAAGCTTCTTCCTTCATGACCAGGCTAAAAGAAAAATGCAAGAACAGTGTTAGCGTTACACTTAAGTGACGGTCATGACAATATAGAGTTATAGAGCTTTTAATAGCAAACAGTGTGACAAAGCAGTTTCAAAAAACTGATAAGTGGTCAGGAAAAACTTCTTGAGATGATAAGGAAGAAACCCTGAATCAAAATGGAAGCCATGCTTGTCTGGGCGTCATCAGTTATTGGGATTATAACATGGTACTCTTTCATAGTTTTATACTACAAATTCAAACAGTACCAAATGTGTGTGAACAATGTTCAGTACTACATTATGAATAAAAGTTCTGAGATGAGCACGAGTATGTCTGTATGACTACAGCAGGAGATCTTTTTACATACGTTATGGTGGTTCCTCTGCCCAGAGTGTTGCCTCGTGGGTCCTCAATGACCGAGAACTCGTTCGAGTCAGACTCCCAGATGTGCTGGGTGTCGTTGTTGTGCTTGGATGTGACGATGACCTTGTCAGCCACCAGGAAGGCAGAGTAGAAGCCGACTCCGAACTGACCAATCAGCTCAGACGTGGACTGGCCTTCTGCCTGCATATTCGTCATCTTGTTGAGGAACTCGCTGGTGCCCGACTTGGCGATGGTACCCAGGTTCTTCACAAGTTCCTCTTTGGTCATGCCAATGCCAGTGTCAGTGATGTGTAACATGTTCTTCTCCTTGTCCGACTGGGGGGAGAAAAAAAGAAAAGAAACTTGGTCAATTTTTTGCTGTTTTCTGACTGTACTACAGAAGCCATGCTTCATTTTAAAGGAGCCTCTTACTACCTGCTTGTCTAATCTTATCTTGACTAAGAATTTGTTTCTCTTTGCAATGCAAAATAATACCAGAAGCACTCTTAGGTTTCACTACTGAAAGCCCTACACCAGAAATGGTCCATGGAACACACCTTAATCTTAACAGTCAGCTCTTCGTTTCCAGCGAGTGCATCGTCATTGGTGAGAGACAGCAACCGGATCTTATCCAAGGCATCAGAAGCATTAGAGATCAGCTCCCTCAGGAAGATCTAGAAGAAAACAGGAAAATTAAGTATACCTACAGTAAATGTAAAGAAGAGTCAATGAATTGTCATTTATTTTCATGCATCTTTGCCTCACCTCTTTGTTCTTATACAGAGAGTTGATGATCAGTTTCATCATTCTGTTCACCTCCGCCTGGAAAGCAAACTTTTCTGATTTTTCCCGAAGTTCTTTAATCTGTGCTGCGTTCAGTCCGTCAAGTTGAATGGCTTCTTCCTCCCTGGTGAGAAACACACAAGACATCTCATTAGGGTGATGTGCTTGATCAAGAAGTCTATACTGGTGTCACCTTACATTTAAATATCTGAAAAGTAGTCTTGTATATACAATGTGTAGATTTTAAGCAACATTTTTGTGGAACTTATAGCTTTGGGTTGTAAGAATTTAACACACTAACCTCTGAACAACTTCATCATCCGTCCTCGAGCCATCTCTGCTCTTACCCAGGTCATCCTCAACTGCACCATCTACATCGACCTCATCTTCTGCCTTAACAGATGCTGTAAGAAATCAAGACATGAAATAAATATGAACATTACTGAAGCTCAAAATCAAGGTGTGGACAATATGACCTGTCCTACACACACACAAAAAATACCACATAACATGTCGTATATAGACTCAAAATATTTTAACATGGATTAATGATAACATTAACGTTACTCCTATTCCCATTCAAGCATTCTGCAGGAAATAAGTAAGCTAACAAGCTAGCTAGCTAAATTAATTTAAGCTAGTCGGGAGGAGACTTAAGCAAGCTAAACAAAAAAAACCCTGAGGTGGTAAAAAAGGTTTAATATTAATATATAATATTATATATATACAATATATATATAAAGAAAGATATAAAACAAATGAAGTATGACTAGCTAGCTAGCAATCCTGAGGAAACTTCTAGAAGCACATGCAACCGAAGCCATGATTCTGCAGCTTCCTCAAGATAAACGGCCGGTCAAGTTCACGTTCAAGGCTGACAGAGAAACCATAACGTTACTTACTGAACACAAGAAGTGCACAGAAAAGCCCCAAGATCCATAACCGCTTCATTTTCGGAAGCAGAAACGTGTTATAACCCAGCACAGGACAGGTTTAAAGCTCCTGAAGCGCACCACTTCCCCTGTCAAGTCCCAAAATGCAGCTGCAAAAAAAAAAGAGACAGAAGTCGGCTTTATGATATTCTGGATTTAGAGGCGATGCGCGAGCGAAGTCCACCAATCAGAGCTCCCCACGCACAATACTGCACCAATCGCAGAGCGAACTCCAGCCACGCTCGACCAATCACCGCTTTACATGTCCGACTTCACGTGGTCAAATCGTGGCCTCTCTGGATTGGCTCGGGTGTCTGTCAAACACGCTGCTGTTTTTTTTTTAAGAAGCTGTGCTTTCGTCCCTGAACTGGAAGCAGTCTTAATTTCTGGTAGAGGTGGTGTCGAGTTAATAAAACTGATCTTAAATGAGTGGTGGGCGGATTTAGTTTCTAAAAAAAAAACCCACCATTTCTAGGGTTGTGACATCTGGGTCAAATCACATTAGTGTTCACCTTAATGACTAGCTGTTGCTATGAACTTATTATATGTGATCTAGACCAGTGACCAAACTGTGATTCAGGAAGTAGGAGAATCTGGGATCATTACTGTCTAATTCTCAAGACCAATGTAATGAAAATGTGATAAAAACAAGTTTTCAGTCATGATTTTAATTAATTTAGGCAATTTTTGCTGGTTAGAAAGTGTTGATTAATTTACTATAACAGTATCTCTGACACTCTGACCGGCTTATACTTTGTAATAAAACATCATAATTTACATCCGGCCATCTAGGAACCTCCGTGGTCCAACTAGGGATCGTGGAGGCTAATGGTGACCATTATATTTATTCCCATTTTATGACTGTGTTAGGACCTCTGGTCAACTTTCACATGTGTATTCACACATAAAGGGCAATTTTGGGAATCCCAATTAGCCTAACCTGCATGTTTTTGGACTGTGGGAGAAAACCATAGTACCCGGCGGAAACCAACCAAGCACAGGTAGAAGGTCTATGTGCACAGACCTGAGGTGGGAATCAAACACAGACCATGGACTTGAAAGACCACAGTGCTAACCCCCAAGCCATCATGCCGCTACAGCCTCATTTGCATAGTACTAACACACACAGAGATTTTATCTGATGAGCATTCTGCATAATCTAAAACAAACTGTATATAAAATAACAGATTACGAAACAATCTCAGCTGAAAAAGGATCTACCATTACTTACTACTCTTCAACCTAGACATTGATTGTAAATTCACCACTCGGTACATTCACCTTTGTCTTGCTGGAAGTTTCCTGGGGTAAGGGACAGATAGACTGTAATGTTCAGATGAACTGAGATTTTTTTCCTCATCATGGCTCGACTGGTGTGGAGAGATTTCCCAAGACCAAAGCATCACCACCTCTGACCTGTGTTGTTGATACAGCAGGCCAGATCGGCTCCATGGATCTGTGCTGTTGACGTTGGTTTCTGACCCTTCTATTTGCATGTCACAGAGGATCTGTACAAACCTTTTTCCAGTCTTGTACTATCTGGTTTAACTGAGCCGGTACCCACTGTGGCCTCATATTTGGCACAAGTGGCCTACCTGCCTCAGGGTTTGATGTGTTGTGCAGTCTGAGATTTTTTTTTTTTTTTCCACCAAGCTACTGCTTCATGGATGTTTTTTTGTTTCTCCCGATGTACCTCAGAGACTGTTGTGCATGGAGTTCCCAGGAGAGTCTGATGCAGACAGCACAATGTATTACATTAACACAACTTGTTGCACAATATATACTGTACATTCTGCACTACCTCAGCCTGCCTGGGTTTGTACACTGGACAGACGTTTTAATTTAACATATGTGTTTAGTCACTATAGGTATACAGACTTTTATTTTCTTATTCTCCTCTTATTCATTGATTTTCTAATAGTTTCAATTGATAATTACATAAATAAATTTGTATTATAAAATTGCTTTTGTACACATGGAATAAAACACTGCGATGTGCAGTCATTTATGAACTCTCATTTGCATTTCCTACTTCATTGACTATATTTAAATACTGCTACCCACAAAACAATTGATTTGGTTTGCACTATCTGCAACAATACTCTATACTCTACAATTTGTACTGTATTGCTCAAAAACACACCCTTTCCTTGCTGCCTTTAGTGAAGTTCTCAACAGTCTTCTGCAATTAGCTGTTCAACAGAAAAGCTAGGGCAACTTCCATCATGTCTTCCTAGGAAGGTACGTAATATCCTCACCCATGTCAAGTCAAATGTTCATTCATTCATTCATCTTCTATACCGCTTTATCCTTGATCAGGGTCGCGGGGGGCCTGGAGCCTATCCCAGGAGA
>JAQMYG010000004.1:6850375-6865637 GCA_030014215.1 Clariallabes teugelsi
AAACGAACTAGACGCGTTTTCCTTGCGTTCGTTGGGATTTGAACGCCAAGAAAAAGCTGCATGCAACGTTTTTTTAATGCCGTATAAACGCGCAGCCGGACAAACTCACGTCACCAAAGCCCGTATGAACACTCTCATTGACTCCTATGTGTAGAAAACCCTCGGCGCTTCATCCGCACTCACCGGACGCTACGGACGGTAGAAAAACGCTCGATTATAACGCCCGTGTGAACAAGGCCTTACTTTCTTGTTATTTAGTATTGTTTAAATACTGCTCTTGGTTAAGTGAGTAATTAAATGTAGCCTGTTCCTTATCACATTCATTTTCTCATTAAACTTTTTTTAATTGTTTAAAATTGTAATAGAATTAGGGTAAAACATAATATCGAATCAGGATATTTTTTTAAAATCGTGATACTTATAGAATCGCAGTTTTAATCGAATCAGCGCCCAGGTATCGTGATAATATTGTATCGGGAGGTGACTGGTGATTCCCATCCATATTGGTTATATAATTTAAGTTCTTAATCCTATTCCTTAAGCAAACTTTAATGTGTAACCTAAACAGCCAGGAATTTGTCAAGAATGCAGTTGAATGATCAGTGAGATCCCGTGCCTGGTTCTTTGAGAAGCTAATAGACTTAGTTTGTTTGTTCAGGCTCTGGATTTCAGTGATGATGAGAAGGAGAGAATGGCCAAGCAGAAACTGAAGGCCCAGAGGAGACCACAGCAGCAGAAACATGAAGAGTCAGACTCAGGTGAGTGACACCCCTAATACAGCCTAGTACAGCCTCTTCACCTATTGAAGAATCTAGTTTCTCTCACACACTTATTCTCTCAGCAGACAGTGAATCATCTGCCAGTAGACCTCCACGTCCTCCAAGGAGAAAACCCAGGCAGAACAGGAACTCTCCACGCGGCCGGCCCGCGCCTCACGAGCACCATGCTGGCTTCCACGCTAACTATCACGCCAATCCTCACTTTCAACAGGACTTCATGCACCGACCTCCTCCCGACCCATACAGACCTCCTTTCCGAGGGCGTGGGTACCCTCCTTACCCCCAAGCCCCACCTCCTAACATGCTCATAGATCCCTGGCACCCCTGCCCTTACCCAGGACCCGTGTTCTACCCTCCACCACCTCCACCTCCTCCAAACTAAAAGTATTGTCTCCAAGCTGGACTGACTGAAAGAAGAAATGATTTTTTTTTTTTTAATGTAATTCTATAAAGTCTTCAGAAATAACGGTACTTAAGTCTGTACTTTTTCTTGTTGCTGTGGATGTAACTGGGTTTGACTGTGTATTTGGAAAGAACAGAGTTTGTGTAAATAGATACAGAATATGAGGGACATGTCCCCCCCCCCCCCTCCCCTCCCCCTCAGGAAATTTGGTTCAGGCTAAAGGTGTGTATCAGAACTGTTAACCCACAGGACAAAACATATTAAACATAGTATTGGGACGTGGCTACATTGGGGTGAATCAGTAGAAAATGTCCATTAAGTGACAGTTTCTGCTTTGACATTTGGATGGTCTGGTCAGAATTTGGCGTAAACAGCATGAAAGCATGGATTCAGCCTGCCATGTATCAACAGTCCAGGCTCGTTGTGGTGTTGTAATGGTGTAGGGGTATTTTTCTGGCACACTTTTGGGCCCCTTGGTACCAACAGCATGGTTTAAATGCCACAGCCTACCTGACTATATTGCTGATCATGTCCATGCCTTTATGACCATGGGATAATGGGCTGTGTCACAAAGCTTAAATCAACTCCGACTGGTTTCTTGAACATGACCGTGTACTTGGATGGCATCCACGGTCACCAGATCTTAATCCAATAGAGCACATTTGGGATGTGGTGGAATGGTGGATCATGTCATGCGTCATGGAAGTGCAGCTGAAAAATTAGCAGAAACTGCATGATGCGATCATTTCAATCTGGACCAAAATCTTTAAGGAATGTTTGCAGCACCTTGTTGAATCTATGGCATGAGCAATTAAGGCAGTTCTGAAGGCAAAATGGGTCCAACCCAGTACTAGCAAAGTGTACTTAAGTGTACAACGTGGACAGTGAACGTATAAGGACCACTGATGTTTGTTTTTTTTTTTTTTTTTTTTTTTTTTTTTTTTTTTTTATAGAAGTTTCACTCCTAAAAGCTTATCAAGGTACAATACTCCAGAAACAAGTAAAGTACAGATAAATCTGACAATCTCTGCATTGGAAAATGTGCAGTTTATCCTTTTTTAAAATAAATAAATAAATAAAGCCATTGCATGTTGTGGGGTTTTTTTTTTCTACATGTGTACACGCTATCAAACTTTCTTAAAGAAATACTTCAATGTTGTACAAATTAATCTCTCCCCTTATTTGTAGTGTATATCTGTCCTGGACAAAGCTTAGGACAATCAAAACTGTTCAGGTTTCACCATGAAGTCTAAAGACATCACGCTGACAATTTAATTTTAGAAACTAAATTTCTATAGCTGTCAAAAGTGTGTATAAGTACATTGCTGTAGGTCCTGATCGTTTTCCTGCTTTTTACACTGACTAGGAACTGAGACTGCAAAGAGTTAAATTAATAATAAATACACTGTAATGTTGAAAGGTTGTGGAATTTTCCCCAGATTGCTAAATCAGGAACATTTTGAATGACCAACACTTATGGTAATCAGTTTTGATTTAAGAGAGACTTAAAAGGATAGTTTGGGCTTTTTTTTTTCAACTTTAATGTTACAGTTTGGGGTTTTTGACCTTGGTATGAGGAAATTAATTCTCTTTTGTAATCTCACTTGCTACACCTGCGATAGAGAATGTTTACTTCATTTAAGGTTCATCCAAATATTGTTGTTTGCATACTTGGCTGTAGTTTAAACACTTGGAAGATTATTGTAATAGTACGATACTAAAAAATAGGAATAACATAATAAGTAAAAGAAGACAAGACATATGATAAAATTCACAAATAAGCAAATTAATACTCAAAGGAAATTAATAGGAAATTGTAGCAATAAAAAGTGAGTAGGACCGTATTGAGGTATTGACAAGGTTCCTGTTACAGAGCCCTCTGGGTGTCATCTGGTTTAAAAAGAAAAACAGGTTAGAATATGTGCTTTTGGTTTATTTATTTAGAGACAGAAAGAGTCTAGCAGAGGGCCCCTTTAAGCCCAAAACCCCCAATGAACATCCCCCTGGCCTCTTAAAGAACTGTATGGCCCCTGAGTCTGTCAGCCGAGCAGGTCTTTGACCGAATTCTGCAACTGAACATCCATGAAATTAACATTAAGAGTTTTATAAGTCAGTGTGCCAAAAGACACCATCCTGTGTACATCAGGAACTGTGCAACTGGTACTGTTCTGACCATGTGGATTACCACATCTGCGATTTCATCAATTCTGCATGTCTGCCGCAGAGACATTCGACATGATTTGGCAGGTTTACGGCGATGCTGTAATGAGTCGTTCGAGGTGTTTTTCAAGAGCGAAGGAACCACTGGAAGATGACGACAGATCAGGAAGACCTTCAACGAGCTCAACCCCTGAGGATGGCAAAACTATTCGGCAACTTGTGCATGATAATAGTCAGAGAACAATCCACAGCATTGTTGCTATTGTTGGCGTGTCATATGAAACAGTCCAGGCAATCCTCACTTGTGATGTGAACATGCGCTGTGTTGCTGCCAAGTTCATCCCCAGGCTGCTGACCCAGGCAGGAGCTGAAGGAACAAATCGGCCAAGAACTCCGTCAACGTGTCATGCTTCATTTCAAGGATCATTACTTGTGATGAAACTTGGGTATATGGGTATGACCCTGAGACGAAGCAATAGTCTTCACAGTGGAAGAGCCCATCTTCTCCATGACCAAAAAAGGTGAGGCAGGTGCGGAGCTCGATCGAGTGCATGCTTATTGTTTTTTTTGTCGCATTGTGCATTGAGAATTTGTCCCCAGGGGCCAAACTGTCAATAGCGAAAAAAAGAGTCCAAATATGTGGTGTGAGAATCTTGAAACATTTTGATACCATAAGCAGCTTTTGTAGGCTCAGGTTAATGTTAGAAAAGTATTATTAAACCATTTCAACAGAAATTGGTAGCTTTCTTGTTGATGACGAAGAAAGAAACCCTGAACTCCACCTTCCCACTGCATACTTCTTCTAATCCATGCTTCTACCTGCATGAGTCATTTGATACAGCATTTAATATGGAACTGGGATGAGTAACTGATCGTACACCGAGAGGTCGTCTGGATCGGTGCAATAGATCTGGTATCACATCTCGGATCTAATTTTTGCTAGTGTTGGTTATTCTTGCTCCAGCTGTGTATATCAGGGTCACACGGACATCTGACTTTCCAGGAGACCGGTCATGTGCAGCTGAGTACCGCCAGCAGATTTACTATTTCCTGTGGAATCTGGGCCAGCTGAATGGAAAGCCTGGGCCTTGTTTGTGACAAGAGACGTCTGAAACAGGAAGGAGCCGAGTGCTGTTTATCGCACCACAGCAGTGTGACTCCTTACTTGGGCTTCCTCTTTAACACCATGCTGAAGTGTGTGTTTGTGAAAGTCATTTACAATAAAGTTCTTGCTTTGTTGTGAGATCATTTCTATAGCAACAACAAAAACAGGGACTCGTTAATTGGACGCTCCACATTAATTTAAAAAAAAGGGTGTAAATCGTTGCTATGGTGAGATTTCCTGGAAGGAGAGGTTTCTGTAGCATTTATGGAAGGTGTCTTCAGTGTTAGCACTGGAGATGTAAATGGTGTTTGTTTAGGTGTTGGCTTCAGGAAGGAGAGCTTGCTGGTTTTTCAGTGTCTTGATGTTTTTTAGGTCACAATACAGAACCTTAACTGATTTCTAAGCATACTATAAAAATGTTTTCGCAGAAATCATCATTTGGAAACTGACGTCTGGAATGAAATACATAAACCTAAGGATACAAAGGAAACAGGTGGACCAAGGTCCCTCTATACGCATCCTTACTGTATATTAGCATTCCGTATCACATGAGTGTGTGAGTGTGTGTGTGTGTGCCCTGCAATGGATTGGCGCCCCGTCCAGGGTGTACCCCGCCTCGTGCCCCAAGTCTCCTGGGATAGGCTCCAGGCCCCCGCGACCCTGAATACAGGATTAAGCGGTAATGACGATGAGTGACTGGACAACTCTGTAAACAAATCCAGTTATTTTAAATCTCCTTAATTGTACTAGGCGGCATGGTGGCTTAGTGATTGACATTGTCGCCTTGCACCTCCAGGGTCCGGGTTGGAGTCTCGTCCAGGTTTGTGTGCGTGAAGTTTGCATGTCTTCCTTATACTTGGTGGGTTTCCTTCGGGTACTCTGGGTTTCCTCCCACAGTCCAAAGACATGTAGATTAGGTTAATTGGTGTTCCCAAATTGCCCATATTATGTGAATGTGAGAGTGTGTGCCCTGGGAATAAAATGGCACCCGGTCCAGGGTTTACCTTCCCTCTTGCCGATAGGCTCCAGGCCCCCCTGCAACCCTGTATACAGGATAAAGCGAGTATATAAGTGAGTGAGTCGGCGGCACAGTGGTGTAGTGGTTAGCACTGTCGCCTTGCACCTCCAGGGTCCGGGTTCGATTCACAGCCAGGCTCGATTCCCATCTCTGTGTGTGCATGGAGTTTGCATGTTTTCCCCGTGCTTGGTGGGTTTCCTCCGGGTACTCCTGTTTCCTCCCACAGTCCAAAGATATGTAGGTTAGGTTAATTGGTGTTCCCAAATTGCCCGTAGTGTGTGAATGTGTGTATGTGTGTGTGCCCTGCAATGGATTGGCACACTGTCCATGGTGTACCCTGCCTCGTGCCCTAAGCCTCCTGGGATAGGCTCCAGGTCCCTGCGACCCTGAATACAGGATAAAACGGTATAGAAGATGAGTGAGTGAGTGTTTATTGAGTTGATGAAGGGCAATAATGTGACCATTTTGAACTGGAGTCTTTTGTTTGTCTCCATATGTTGTGTGTGATTTATTTCTTTTTTTCCCCTTTTTATTTCTGAGGGTGCCAACATTTACGAGGGTTTGTCTTCTATTCTGAGAGTCCCACACCGCTTTGTGGAGTTGATTTGTTTTTTATGCTGAGCTCAGGGACTTGAAGACAAGCAGAAGGAGGAAAAAGAAGGAAGAGACAGATGTTTGGATGAAGAAGGAAAGAGAGAGTAAACATCCAGCAAAAAGAATTGAGGAGAGGAGAAGAGTTGAGCAAGGAGAGAAAGGGGGAGCAAAAGAGCTGGAGGGATGGAGCGACAGAGAGAGAGAGAGAGAGAGAGAGAGAGAGAAGGAGGAGGAGGAGGAGGAGACTGGGGAAACGACAGAGAGAGGTGATGAGCAGTGAGCTGCAGGAGTATTAGCTGTCGCCCTCCTGAGCTGCAGATCTCATTAAAGGTAAGTTTGTGAAAGCTGTGTGTGCGTGTGTGTGTGTGTGTATGTGTGTGAGAAAGAGAGAGAGATTGTGTTGCTGCCAAGCAGTTAATAATGCAGTTCATTGTTTTGACTTTGTTTTGTCAGAGAGACAGGATGAACACAGGAAGGTTGATTGCTTAGAATAGAAAAATCTAAATCATAACTGTTTTCTTTTTTCTCAGACATGAAGATATATGATCTAACTCTATTTGTGTGTATGTGTGTCTTTGTCTCAGGATGAAGCGACCATTGAGGCACAGTGCGTGTGGAGCCTAAGGTTCCCTCTGAGGCATTTTGTGTGTGTGTGTATGTGTGTGTGTGTGTGTGTGTGTGCCTTTCACAGTCCTGCGTCGCTGCTCCTGCTGCGTCGGATCCTTCACGTGTGTAGACGTCTCTGATCCCCTGCCAGCCCCCCTCTCACGTTGCTACGACAACCATGGACTGCGGATTGCGTCTGCCTCCTGTCATCGAGGAGGTCATGGACTCTGCAGGTGCATACGTATATGATTGTGTGTGTGTGTGTGTGTGTGTGTGAAATCGTAGAGTGTGTTTACAGGTGCATATTGTATTGTCCAGGGCAGGGAGGAGACCGTAATAATACTTGTGCCATTGTGTCTCTGTCTCTTTCATCTTTTGCTCTTGCGTAGCATGGGCACCATGGATTGAATAAGTTTTCTATGGTGTGGTGATACATCATGGCATTGTTGGCCTGGTACGATTTCAAAGGAAAATAAAAATGATGCGTGCCAGGTTTAAGCCGTTCCGCTAGTAAAGAAGAGACAGACAGAAAGACATTGTAGGAGATGATCACTAGAGAGACAAATTAAAAGACAGAGAGTTAGCAGGAGGGAAGCAGACGGCCAGTCCGTCTGTAGTGACACGCTTTTTTTTGTGTATGACTCAAAGCAGATGGTTGGGCATGCTGAGTGTGACACGGTGCAAGCGCCATCCGGCATTATGCAAGAAAATATTGGTCATAATAAGCAATATACGTCCATTCCAGCATCACTGGAGCAATCAGCAGTTAATAGGCGCGCAGTATGTACGAAGACGTCTTGCTGCTCCTGATGGCTGTCTGGGTTTCATCAAGTTCTGTCTAATAACGGTTGTGCGTGAACTTTTTTATGAGCATAAAAACAATTGTAAAGACAATTGTAAACTTCACTCTTAAATTTGGGACCAGATATGAGCAGATGTCACTGTTACAGCAGGGTTTAATAGAACATTTTATTTACATGATCTCAAACCACTTAAAAGTAAAAGAACTACAAAAAAAAAAAGAGCTTTTCATGTTCTGGGTCACAACAAGAACTCAATTGCAAAATTAAGTATGAAAAGTTATATTGTTCATTTCCAATTGTTTTTGAATGACATTCAACTTCTTACTGATAAGTGGAGATGTGGTGAAGATAACAAACAATGTTGGACATAAAGGTCCAGAATGCAGTTCAGCTACAGTATACACCATACTTACGCTCGGTTATGCCAGATAGCGATCGGCTTAGCTAGATAGCGATCTATGAGATAATGAGTGTGATGGTGTTGATTTGATTGAGCGTACAGATGAGGACATGAGAGAGCTGAGGGGACTAAAGGGATAAAGCGGTGCTGTATGCCGAGAGATAATGTGGGTGACATACAGACAAAAATGAGACATGACATAAAAAATAAAAAAAACAGGCTTTTTTCCACACACACAAAAAAAAAGTCTTGAGTGAGGCTTGGGTGCCTTGATCATAACAACAAAGCTGTAATAGCAATTTTCTTAGGCGATTGTGTATTCCAACGCATTTCTCCAATAATGTAGGTAATATCATTTCATCTTAACCTCGATTAGGTTTTATTTAGTCATAACCTATTTTCAACTTTTTCAATCCATGACATTAAAACCATCAACATTAAAACCACCTTGGTTTTGGGTTCCCCTTGTGGCACCAGGGTGGCTCTGGACGCTTGGTGTTGGCTCCACAGGGTGTCTGGGGGTATTGTTTGGGTGTCTGACACCAGTGTGCTGTGGGCTGGGGCATCTGTGGACCTTCTTGTTTGTCCAGTGCATTCCATGGATGCTTGCTCAGACTAGGATTTGGAGAGTTTGAAGGCTGGATCAGTGCCCTTGGGCGGCTTGACTGCTGGACCCCGTGCATGGCAGGTTTTGATGCACTGGGTGTTCTGGTGCTTTTCTGTCACGGCCAGCGTTGATGTTTTTCAGTAATTTATGCTGCATTGGCTTTTCTGTCTGATTGGACTGGACGGGCCGGCTTTTGATCTATGTGATGGAGAGCCGTGGGTGCCTTAATCCTGTCACCACTTTATATATAATTGATTAATCAATGTAATTTAGTTCACCTTCTGGTGGTTTTAATGTTATGGATGAATATAACTCACTCATTTATCTCAAATATTGACTTCTTATTAAAAAAAAACAATATAGCGTCTGTGAAATCATAACACTATATAATGAAAAATTCAGAAGATTTGTTTTGGTCATTTTTCCTTTTTAAATATTCCTTTAGGTCATATACTGTACAGTACACTGGGTTATATCTGTAATATTTGGTTGCAGGGGTGCTGTAAAGTTGTGTGCGGGGTGTTTTTAAGGAGTAGAAAATAGAAAGAATAAAAAATGACACAATGCAAATGATCACTTGTCCGAAAGCCAAGTATTTCTAAGGGCAATGACTGGTTTCATTATGTACTGTATGTTTACAACAAGGAGACACTTTTTAAAAAAAAAACATTGAGACAAAGACGGCTTAAAAAACGCTGTAACACTACCCTCAGCAATGGGAAACTGAAGATCTGATAAGGCAACACAACATCAACACGACGGTGGCTGATTTGTTTTTACAGCGAGCCTTTGGAAAAATACTGCATGTGTGGTCATTTCCAATTTGCATGTTTATAGAAGCCGGATTTCTGGCGGAGGGGAAAGTGTAGGCGCTCGCTTCTGGTGTGCTTTTTAAACCACTCGAGCTAGGAAGTTATTATTAAATCCTGGAACATGCATGTTGTTCAGAGCAAGTTTTTCGTTGACTTTGAGTGAGAATTTCATCTTACTGAGCTATTTCCTGCATACAGCAAGAGAGCATTTCGATATAAACTCAGCTGGGAGTTATTGTCACATCCCTTTCCTCGTACAGTCCTAATGTCATTCCAAGCCATTTGCACAAATTTGGGCCGTTGAAGTAGTTCCTGGGAGGCCGGCGTTTCAGATGTGAAGCACATATATAAAGAACATATAACTGTGTGGTGTTATTCTGCACAATCAAAAGTCCCGGTTTGACTCCAACTCCAACGGCCCTCGTATTTTCATACACATTTAAATAATGGGTTTAAAATGTAAAAACCTGTATCTAAGGCTGTCTCAGTTTATTTCCACACTCCAACACACACATGCATGTATGAACACATATACTGTACACACATTGTCATTTTTTCTGTTCCAGCATTAAAAGAAATGAAACTGCTAAATTTATACAGAGCCCCAGTACTTCGGAGGTGGCTGCTTTAGATGCAACGTCCTTTTAAGATTATTTTCCTGTCACTTGTCATAAACAGCATTGGAAAGAATGCCGGTTGAGACTCCCTTCAGGTTTTTGTGCTTGTGTCAGACATTTTGTTTGCTAGTCTGTTAGAATACCTACAGTAGTGTCCCATAAGAAATTTTACCATGGTACTTTAGGTGGTACGGTGGCTTAGCGGTGTGGTTAGCACTGTGGCCTTGCACCTCCAGGGTATGGATTCGATTCTTGCCTTGTGTCTGTGGAGTTTATATGTTCTCCCTGTGCTTGGTGGGTTTCCTCTGGGAACTCCGGTTTCCAAAACACATGCAAATTAGTCTACTTGGCGTTCCCAAATTACCCCCCGTATGTGTACAGTGCCTTGCAAAAGTATTTACTCCCCTTGGCATTTTTCATGTTGCCTCACAACCTGCAAATAAAATGGATTGTTTGAAGATTTGCATAATTTCATTAACAGAACATGCCAAGAACTTTGAAGATGTGATTTTTATTATTTTTTTTATTGTGAAGCAAACAACAAATAGGACAAAATAACAAAACTTCAGCGTGCATAACTATTCACCACCCTAAAGTCAATACTTTGTAGAGATACCCTTTGCGGCAATTACAGCTGCAAGTCGATTTGGACAAGTGTCTAGGAGTTTGCCACATTTTACCACTTGAATTCTTCCCATTTCTGAAGGAAAACTGCTCCAACTCCTTCATGTTGGATGTTTTATTAAGAATATGCCTGTATTTAGGATCCATCTTTCCTTTGACTCAGGTCAGTTTCCCAACATCACCACAGTATGATGCTGCCACCATCATGTTTTACTGTGGGGATGGTGTTCTTGGGGTGATGGGATGTGTTGGGTTTGCGCCAGACAGTGTTTTCCTTGGTGGCTGAAAAAAGTTACATTTTAGTCTCATCTGACCAGAGCACCTTCCACCATACATTTGGGGACCACATGTTTTTTGGCAAATTCAAAACGTGCCTTCACTAATTGCTGCCTTTTTTTTTTGGCCACTCTTCCATAAAGCCCAGCTCTACCGAGTGTACCGCTCATTGTGATCCCATGCACAGATACACCAGTCTCTGCTGTGGAACTCTGCAGCTCCTTCAGGTTTACCTTCAAACATGTACATTGGATATTTTTTATAACCCAACCCTGACTTATACTACTCAACAACTTTGTCCCTGACTTGTTTGGAGCGCTCCTTTGGTCCTCATGGTGTGACGCTTCTTACTTAGTGGTGTTGTAGCCTGTGGGGCCTTTCAGAAAAGGTGGTTTTATACTGACAGAACTTGCGACACTTAGATTGCACACAGGTGGACTTCATTTCACTAATTATGTGACTTCTGAAGGTAATTGGTTGCACTAGAAGGGGCTTCATAGCAAAGGGGGTGAATACATATGCACATGCCAATTTTCAAAAATTAAAATCTTTTTAAAAAAATTCTTTTTAATAGATATTTTTATATTCATTTTATATTTATAGAATATATATTTTTATTATTTCACTTTACCAACAATTTTGTTCAGACCCATCACATAAAATTTTGATAAAAAATAAACAAACATTTAATTTACAGGTTAAAATGTAACGCAACATGAAAAATGCCAAGGGGGGTGAATACTTTTGCAATTATGTGCCCTTTGATGGATAGGATCTAAGATGTACCCTACCTTGTGCCCTAAGTCTCCTGTGACTGTATACAGGATAAAGCGGTATAGACGACTGAGTATGTACTACTGTGTACTGTGGTAAACTATAGTACATACCATAATATATCATAGTATTATTGTAGTACTTCAGACATTACAATGGTAGGCACCATTGTAGGCACACTTCATAGAATACTGGGCACATTTATGTATTATGGCACTTCAGTGGGTACTGCGGTAGTACTATAGTACAGTATGTACCATCATACTTTGATGAATACCATGGTACTGACGTGGTACTACTCAATTCAGCAGGTATCTAACATGGTACTGCCTGTATGATACCATAGTGTAGACATGGACAAATAGATGGGAACGTTCTTTTGAACCCACTGAATAATATTGGGTGGATAATATTCCATAGAAACATCTGACTAATCAGAAATGTCATCTGTTTTTTCCTTGACCCACCTGGAGTCGAGCACTTGCTCTAGGTGGAGGCGGACATGTCCGCAAATTGACATTTTAACTCCAACAGAAAATGCAGGGGGCCGGTGTACGTTTCCTTCCTCCCTGTCCCTCAGTTTTCCTTTTCCTATGGGCCTCCCTTCCTCCTGATAACGCAAGCTGTGTTGTTTAGCTGCTCTAAAGAAACGTCCTGGAGCAAGCAGAGGCACAGCATCAGGGTTAATCCAGGGAATATTTAAGGAGTCAGGGAGCCTAAATGCAGACTTGGCTGGTGAGTAACTTGGTAGAGTTTCCGTGATTAATTTTTTTTTTCTTCTTGATATCCATTTCCATTCTCTCTCTCTTTCTCTCTCTCGCTCTCTTTCCCTCTATCGTACATTTTAGTACATATACTGTACAGGTTGATGTGTAGGGGGCGTTGGTGGCTCAGTGGTTGGGCTCTCGCATGCCATGCAGAAGGCTTGGGTTCGATTCCCAGCCAATGCCCAAACCCCAGCCACTGGATGCTGTGCTGGTCCCAAGCCTGGATAAAAATGTGAGGGCTGCATCAGACAGGCATTTTTTGCTTGCATCCAATGATACTGAATTTAAAGTCCAGATGCTGGTTGTTGGACACAAAGGATGACATCATTTCCGTTTAGAAGCAGGTGATCATTATTGCTGGTAGATCCTGTTCCCATCTTGGGTGGAGGAACTGTAACCATGGCAACAAAATGTGTGTCAGGCATGCTTGCTATAACATCATACAGTTTATAATCTGCATGCCAGAGAGAGCCAGAGAGAGAGAGAGAGAGAGAGAGAGCCTTGCTGGATCACCTTAATCATGCAGGGTAAGCATAGCTCATTCTCTCTCTCTTTCTCTCTCTCTCTCTCTCTTTCTCTCTCTCTCTTTCTCTCTCTCTCTCTTTCTCTCTCTCTTGCAGTCTCCTGTTTCTCCATTGCTGCAGGGCCTGGATGGAGGTGATGTGAATAATTCATGCCTCTCTTCACTGCACCAGAAATCTGACGCGTTCTCTCTTTCATTTTTCCTTTCTCACTTTCTTTCTCTTGCATAAATCTGCTGCACCTTTTTTCAAACATACTGTTTGTTTCTGATTATTTTTTAGGTTTACCCTTAACCCTTGAATACTAAGAGATTATCTCCGATATAGAGAATCTTAACTCATCTGTAACACACTGGAGAAAATCTAATCTTTGCAAGGCATTTCCCTTATAGCGACTGAAACAACCCTGATATTTGCAAATAGGATGCACTGGATGTGAAGCTGTATCATTAACTGTGTTGTGGATTCTCTACAGGCGTAAAAATAGCAAACCTAATTCCTTCATGATGAACAAATAGTGATGGTTGTTTCAAGGCAGCGAAGTGGACTGAGTTAGCCAGTATAAATGAGTTATAGTTTGCAACACTCTCTCTCAGTCTCTCTTAATGAACAATCACATTTTTATGAGAGCTACCGAGCTGCTGTGATGCCTTTACTTCATGGTTGGGCGAGACTTTAATTGAGCATACACTGAGCACATGAGGGCAGAGAAGTGAAAAAAAAAAAACACAACGCATTTATATAACATCTGTCCAAAACTCGAGCAAGCCTTACAAAGAATAACCTAAAAATCTGACAGCTAATGGAACTTTTGTGAAACTTTTTACAATATAGATTGCAGGGGTGGACAAATCAGTCTCCTGGGCTCCCAACTCGAACACATCCTACTTACCATTGTGTATGGAGAATTTCTAGTGTATGTTTAAGCTAATGCACTTCACTTTGATGCTGTAACTATGTGCTGTAGCATATCCTGCTGTGCTCTACATATCTGCCAATAAGCTTGTACAATAAGCACACAATATGTCACCTTATTGCAAAAATAAAAGGCTAACAAGCTGGAAATTATAGACTGCCGGGCCAAAAAAAAAAGTCACACATTGTAATATTTTGCTCAAATTCATAGAGCTTTGAATATGGCACACAATGTGGTGACCAGCTCATGTGTGAAAGTGATTCTTCATGCTACCAGAACCACTCTTGCACAATTTGAGTCTTGGAATATGCCCGGGGAAGAAAAAACCCATAGATGTGATAACCTGGTCATTCAGTACATTTAGGTCATCAGCTTACTAGACCTGAGCAACTGAAGCAACCACTGATCATAACACTGCCTCCAGAGGCTTGTACAGTGGACACTATGCGTCACCTTCTTACCCTGACACGCCCCTCACACTAGAATAGGGTCAATCTGAACTCATAAGGGGCGGTACAGTGACGTTAGCACTGTGGCCTCACTCCTCCAGAGTCAAGGGTTCGATTCCCACCTTAAGTATATGCTCGTGGAGTTCGCATGTTCTCCTCAAGCATGGTGAGTTTCTTCCGGGTACCCTGGTTTCCTCCTACAATCTAAAGATTAATGCCCTGCGATGGATTGGCACCCTGTCCAGGGTGTACCCTGCCTTGTGCCCAAGGACTCCATGCTCCAGGCTCCCTTGAGACCCTGTACAGGATAAGCAATATAAAAGATTTTTTTCCTAGCAAACTAAAGCTTTTTTTTTTTTTTTTTTTTTTTTTAAATCTTTCTCACTAACAATTAATGTTCTTATGGCCACACAGCTATTTAGTCCCCATCACAGTGTGCACAGTGTGGAATTGCTCTTATTTTTAATATTAATTGTACATTTCACTGTGGTTTTCATTGTCAATTTTTCTTTATGTAACTTCACCAAGAGTTTAAGTGATCTCCAAGAGTGATCATTTCTGATGTATTTTTTTTTTTCTGACCACATTTCTACTACCGGCAGTTCAGCACTATCCTTACAGGTTTTAATAATGTGTTAGATGGTTCTTAAACTAATCCCAGCAATTGTAATGTTTTTTTTTTTAGCTTGATGCAGGCCAATTTGTCCTTATTAAAAGGGATTTTTTTGGTAAATGTGTGATGCAAGCAGAAAATTCTGCATCTCATAGGCAAAGTAATTAACCATGACTTAGTGACTGTTTGTTAAGGGTGCAAACATGACGTAGCATTAAGTGCTTGTCAGAATCAGGACATGTTACAATTACGGCCACACTGTCACCTTCTCTTTATAATGCATTAACTATTCACATCAATTGAATTTTATTGTCATTATACATGACATCCCTATGCTGACGCATCCCTATGCTGAACTGGACTTCATGTTAATTTAAAGAACTTCTGTTATATTGCACTTTCAGCTGCATAACACACA